>JAGFMF010011581.1:4353235-4365967 GCA_019455555.1 Galemys pyrenaicus | reverse complement strand
GGGGAAGGGGGGAGGGCAAAGACAGGGAAGATGCCAGAGGGTGCACAAGGGACTGAGGTGATGGTGCACGGGTGAAATGGTGGTGGGCACTCCCTGGGGACTACAAATGATGTCAAATATAACTAATAATAATAATAAAAAAAGAAACAGGGCTTTAGTTATTAAGGAAAAAGTCCTTAAGTGTAAAGTAGTGGCAATGAGGATTCTTTTATTTGGAAATTCCAGAAACCCAACTAAAACTGACTTTATATTAAAAACAATATATTTTAAAAAAAACACTTCCAAGAAATCTAAGTCCTGATAATATTTATTTTTCTCTTATTTTTAGTTTAAATAATTTGTTTTTCTCTGTGTGTTCATCTCATTCTCCTTACTGCCGACAGGACTTCATCATGTAAGAAGAATGATGACCACAAATATAGTCAAACTAATGATCTTACTGTAGATAACCTGAGAAGAAAATGTTGTCTTTCCCAGAAACCATCTACCAAATCACTAGAAGAACAATAATTAGCTACCCCTGGAGTTCATATTTAACTCTTAGACCAATCACTTTGATAGACATAAGGAGTAACATGACTAGATGAGATCAAATCTTTATCCTTCTGGCCAAGAGAATTGTGTAAACCCAGAAATTTTCAGTTTTGCATAAACGGGTAATATATACCTTGTAGTTAAAATAAATTCTACATAAAATACAACAGATGTCTACTACTATTACTGATTTACCAAGTTCCCATTTTTGTGACTATTGGATATAATGAGATGTGCTCTTGCAATAAAGAATTTAGTTGGCAAAGGTTAATTTGATGAAGATTATGTCAGGATCTTATACTAAGGCATGCAAAGACCCCTCCCAACTCTGTTGCTTGTTTGAGGAAAAACTAAGATGTCAAACTTGCTCTCAAGGCATCACAGGAAACAACAAAGATGTGTACAGCATCAGCCAGCCTGTGAGCAAATCTCCTGCCAAGATGTTTCCTGTCAGATACACTCACAAGAGAAAAGGACCTGCTACTTATTCCTTTATCTTCCCTAAAATAGCTGCACTGAAGAAAGGTATTATTTCACATTGATCTGATTCTTCTACCTTTCTTAGTATAGTACATTTTAGCAGCTAAAGGAACTAACACCTTTTCTGCTAGGCAGTAATGATTACAAGGTTGTTACAACTGCTTTCCTATTATGGAATCTGCACTTCTAGAAGCACCTGCAGGCTCCCTCTCCCCTGTCTCTCAAGGTGAGATGATTATAAAGAGAATAATTAGGAATTCCAAATAAACATGCTTCTCACCAACAGATTTGTATCTTCCTCTAAACTTCATGGTACAGAAATTGTGTGATGTATTTTGTTTATAATATAAAGTCTGCCCAATCAGTTAAATATAAACTTGAAGATAAGTCGAAATATTCAGCCTACTTTGGCAGTCTAGGACTATTTACATATCTGTAATTAATTATTGGATATTTCCAGCGTATCACCTCATATACAGAATGTCTCTCAGTTCTCTGTATGCTTTTGAGGTGTTTCTGATTTGATATTTTTTTTCAGTCCTATATGAGTTAATTTCATTGGTTTGTGTAAGATTCTCTATGAACCAAAATTAAAGAATGGAAAACATGTTTCTTATTCAGTTACACCTTTTATTTCTGTTTTAACATTTTAAAAGTACCCTTAGCTACAATGAGAGACATAACAGATTTTTTTCCTTTTTATATTGATATTAGGAAAGAGGTAAGAAAACATATATACTGAGTTATATGACAAAATAATCTTATTTGGATGAAGGTTTTTGTTTATTCTAAGTCTATTGACTTTCCTACAATCTTAATTCCTTTTTACTGGAAAATAATTTGAGGACTTCTTTGTATCAGTCTGAGCAGTAAGAACATTCTAGCGTGGCATAACTGAGAAGGAACGCAAAAGATTTATTTTTAGAAATAATATCCAAATCATCTAAGATGCTCTTCTTAATTCTTTAATAAGAAACTTTGGAAGTCTCTGAAGAAAATAATTAAAATAGGGCTGAAGTTCAAAGCAAATTACTCTGTACTTGGTACTTTCAGAACTGCAGTTAATGGAGTCAACCCAGATAAATGATCAATATATATTATGTACTGGGTACTTTGTGTACAATGAATCTGTAAGTTTTTTTTTTCTTTTTTGACATGAGCATTATCAATCTGTTATCAATGATATGACCATGACCCCTCTCTTTTTTGTTTCCAAATAACATCTGTCATGAACTTGAGATGAACTTTACTTGCCTCTATTCCAAATTCCAAGTATTGGAGAACCCAACTCACATTTATTTTTAGGTGTCAGTGTCATACATGGTTAATAGACATTGCACTAATTCCTTCTCCATTCTGTTATGTAATACTATCCATGTAATCCTACAGTGGCAATATATATTTTAAAAATATGAATTCAGGGCCTACTATTTACTTTCCTCCCACAAATCCCCATAAGCTTACTTACTGGCAAACTTTGTGAAGATGTTTCTCTCTGGGATGTAACTTTGCAATTAATATTAGTTCTTTCTCTTCGATATTGGTGCCCAGATTTATCCATTGTGAAATGAAGGACCTAATATTTATTTTGGAAAACTAGAAAACTTACTTTTTGAATAGAACACAATTCCTTTTTTTTTAAGGTATGTCATTTTTAATTGATAATTTGTTTTTCCTCTCATATATATTACATAGTTATAATATATAATTTTTATATTACATTATTCTTCCTTTCTGTACAATGCATGCTTTCTCCTCTCAGGTGTAGTTCCTATAAAATTCCCATTGCCAGTTTACCTGTGCACCATAACCATAGTCCCTTATGTTCTCCCCTCCCATTTTGATCCCTCCCCCATTCCCTCTCCCTCTCCTCAGAATGTCTCTGATTTATAGTTGACTGTTAATTTTGTTTTTTAACTTATTATAATTATTTTTTCCTGATTCCTTATTTGGTTCCTTTACATTCCTCCAATAAGTGAAATCATCTGATATTTTTCTTTTTCTTTCTGGCTTACTTCACTGAGCATAATCCCTTCTAGCTCCATTCATGTTGTTGCAAATGGCATGATTTTATCTTTTTGATTGCTGAGTAGTATTCCACTGTGTACATGTACCACTTCTTCTTGATGCAGTCATCTATTTTTGGGCATTTGGGTTGTTTCACTATCTTACCTATTGTAAATAATGCTGCAATAATGATAGGGGTGCAAGTGTCCTTTGGATTAGTGTTTTTGTGTCCTTTGGAGAGATTCCTAAGAGTGGAATTGCTGGGTCACATGGAAGCTCCATTTTTAGTAGTTTGAGGAACCTCCATACAGCTTTCCATAGTGTTTGAACCATTTGCATTCCCACCTGCAGTATAATAGAGTTCCTTTTTCTCCACATCCTTGCCAACATTTGTTGTTTCCTGTTTTGTTTTGTTCTTTTAAAATGCACCAAGAACAGAATTCGTCTTAATGGAAGTTTCTGGTATAGTTTAAGATCATAATTTTGAATTGGTCTCTCTGAAAGGGGCAATATTATAAAGGTTGCAAGCCATTGTTCATATATTATGTTGACTGTACAACCACAATAAGTCCTTTTATTTTTAAAATTGCTATTTACTGTCTATCTGTTGTTACTGCTCATGTAAAGATTACGTGACAATGGGCGTACATGTGCAGAACTATATACTAGTGAATTTCTCTGCATAATCGCCTAGGTTAGGCACAGAAATGACTCTTAATATCTTATTACTCTGTTTTCACCTGATGTACATGTTCACTTTCACAGGTCAGTTTGTGTGAAGCTTTTGGGGCAAGCACAGATCTGTGCGGTCTCAAAAGAAAGCACAACTGAAGATAGCACATGCAGTAAGCATGCTCAATTCACTTAGCTTCAATTCATGTGAATTGTGTATGTGTGTGAAATGTGTATGCTGCTTCAAATTAATACATTCGGATTATTGCATTCAAATGTTTGCATCTGGGGTGTGTGTGTATGCATAAGTGTGCATGTTTATATTCATCTACAACTATGGAATAATAAATAAAACCTGTTATTAAAGGCAGAACTGAAATTTCACTGACTCAAAAGAGTTACTAAAATAACTAAAATTAATTATCCCACTTTCTTGTATTAACAGTAGAATAGTAAAAAACAACAACAACAAAAAAAAAAACACAAAACTTTTTTTTCTTATTTTAGCAATTGATTAGTATTATCTGGCTCCATAGTGAAATTCTATGATATATTGACTGATGAGCTTTAATATCATACTGACCTGAACAGGAAAATAAAACTAATGTGTGTAACACTTTTCTTCATATATGCTAAGTATTCAGTTTTGTATTCCCCACATCGAAAGCAAAGATTGGGACATAATCACCAATAGAATATGAAGTCTTTATAAAAAAGAGCCAAACAAACCAGTTTCTTGGGAAAAGTTTATTGCTATTGAATTTTTTGTTTACTTTTTCTGGTTGATTAACTTAATTTCCACAAACGAGACTCATAAATAAACACTGTATAATCTGTGATACAATTCTTCTTATACATACTATATAATATCATAAAGTTATAGGGCCATTTCCTTTAATTCATTATCCATAGATATTGAAGGAACAATTAATGTATACCACAATAGTGTTTAGGATTAAGAGAACAGTATTGATAAAATCAAGTAGCTAATTTAAAAGAGCACATTAGTCTGGGTAATGGACAAATAATGGATTTTGTCAATAAGGAGTTCAGGCACAATGGTACAAGTAAATATAGGCTATAAGAAATGCTGGCAAATAGGGTAACAGGAAGGAGGTCAGATTGGGCTTAAGGGTAAACTAAGGAAGTATTTTTGAAGAGTAGGCATTGGTCTTAAGGAATTTTTAGGAAACATTCACTAATAGCATTAATAAAATCTAGTATACAATAACATGGAATATCATATATTTAAGACAATACTCTGTGAATGTTACCCCATGTAATTAATTTTTAAGTACAATTTTGTCATCTAAGATTTTAATGACAATGTTTTCCTTTCTGGCAAAAAAATTAGTCAAAATACTTGCTATACTCAGATTCCTTTCTTTATTGTACCAAAACTTATAGGGAGATAACTATGTTGGATCTACCTTAAACTGACTAGATAGGCTATGGAATATGTCTACATATTCAATATTTATTCTACTGATACTTACTGAGTATAATAATGGGATGTGATTATTTTCTACTAGTATATGTAAAAACAAATATGTAGTTTAAAATGTAAATAAGACAAAGTATATCATTTATTTAACAAAATAGCTGTAATACTAGAGAAATTTTAGATGATGTCCTCTAAAATTTTGACTATATTTTATATCTATCAGATTACTGAATTGCCACTCATTGAGAAGAAAAATTTAAAATCAAACATTGAAAATTAAGCATGTAGCATCATTGCAGAGATAAAAGTATAATATATACTCTCAATTGGCTGTCAAGTACTAAGATTGTTATAAAATTCTTTGAATGGTCATACATCCAAATTGGTTTCTTTTTTCATTTTTAAAAAGATTTATATATTTAGTTATGCTTAGAAGAACTTGAGTGTAGGTCAGAGGTGCAGAGAGTTAGAGGATTCACCTGAGTCAGAGTGGGGCGGAATAGACAGATTTATTGAAATATACTGCTCAGGGGAGCAGTGGAGTGAGAGGAGACGTCTACTCTGTTGTGTGTGGATTAGCTCCCTGACTAGGGATTGAAGTCAGGTCATAGTGGTGATAGCTCTGAAACTTAATCCCTAGGTCACCAGAAGACTTCCCAAGTTATTTTCTTTAATTCCAGACTCATTTCATTTGATTGGAAAAAAATCAACTAAAAAATACTTTTGCTTATTAATGTAATAAAATATTGAAATAAAATATTATCTTTATATAATTATAAAATTAAAATAATCCTATTTGTAAAAGAGAAAAATATGTTGATTATTTTCTTGATTTTAATGTTATCTGTTTCTGATACCACTTTTTCTTTAAAAAACAAATGTGTTCGGCTCTTAATAGGAAGTGAGGTAGATGAATATAGCTCCTTGACATGAATGATGAAGAAAACACTCTGGATTTTGCCAGTGTCATCATGATCATGACATATTGTCGAATCCAAAGGAAATATCTTTAAATATATATACAGATTTTTTTTTCTGAAGTACACCTGATTTATAATAGTGTTTCTGATTTAGGGGAATAGGTTCACACCTCTACAGATAAATGTCACCACCAACACCCATCATCAAAACACACAGTCTGTTTACCACTGGGTCTCCCTCTTCAGTTTGTTCTCCTCTTCCTTCTCCCTTCCCTTCTATCATCCTAAATTTATCAATTGTATTTCTAGGGTTTGCTTTGGTTTATTTTTGTCACTCCCTTTGTTCTGTTTCTGTTTTTCATATTAGTGAAATCATCTAGCACTTATCTTTTCTACTTGTGACTTGTTTCACTTAGTATAAATTCCTCCAGAGAGGTTGTTTCCATAACTTGGCTAAAGTTAATAGTGCTACAAGGATTATGGGAGTACATATATCCCTTTGAATTAGGGATTTTGTATTGTTCAAGTAGTTATCTAGGAGTGAAATTTCTGGATCATATATTAAATCTGTTTAATATTTTGAGGAATTTCCATACTGTTTTTCATCGAGGCTGGACCAGCCTACATATCCACTACAGTGTACAGGGTTCCTTTTTCCTTTTTCTCCACACCTTTGCCAACCTTTATTTCATTTTTTTTTTCCCCTCAGTAGAAAATAACTTTAAGAGAAGTAGTGTTCAATAGAAAAAAAAGAAGATAATAATTTTCAACTAAACACCAAAAGTTACCCATCCCCTCATGGGTAAATGCCAACCAAAAAGTGTTGACACAAAGCAGATCCACTGAGGCCCAAAACATTAACACAAGTCTAAGGCAACTTCTGTTGAGAACCCATATGAAAGGGACAGAAGGGAAGGAAAGGAGCAAAACTGAAGTCTAAGTCAAGAGAAGGGCTGCCATTGTCAATTGCCTTCCCACAGGTCTCTCACTTGGATCCTTCCCAAGTGTCTCCTTCTATGTTACCCAAGTCCCTGGTCCAAGTCCAAGTCTGAGAAGCAAATATGGTAGCTTCTTCAAATGTCTCCCTGTTCCATGTGTCTCCTCCCCTATTTCTGTTTTCAGGGTTTTGTTTTGTTTTTATGTGCCACTATCACAGTAGTGAGATGGTACTTTAGTTTGGTTTTAATTTGCATTTCCCTGATGATGAGTTGTGTTGAAACTTTTAACATGTGCCTGTTTGCCATCTGTATCTATTTATTCTTTCAAGAAGTAACTATTTAGCTCTTCTGCCCATTTTATTGATTGGAATCTTTGTTTTCTTTTTCATGAGTTGTATAGGTTCTTTGTAAAACATAAATATTAGCCCTCCAAAGAAAATTCCTAAACAGTTATCTTTCTCCACCTTCTGACAGCACATTTGTGACCATGCGATTTTTTTCACATAGCGCTCTTGGTGTATTTCCTCTTCTAACTGCCAGGTTCTTTTTTGTGTTGTTTCTTGTTTTCTTTTTGTTTGCTCACTTTTTTCTTTTCTTTTGATCATGAACTCCAAATATAAGAGTTTGACAAGTCTTGGGTCTTGCTAACTTTTTTCTCTACTCTCTCTCTAACTGATCATTTTCAAAGGTTTTTTTTTTTTTTTTCCTACTGAGGACATTTTCAATTAAATCTAGATTTACATATCCAGCTATCAACTTGATATCTTCCTTAGACTTCTAAAAGGATCCTCAAGTTTAGATCCACAACAAATGTTTAATTAAAAACACACCTAATCTTTTTCCTTGGTTGGCTATTTCACTAGCTGATGTCTATTCTATCATTTGATCATGCTAAAAACCTGGTATCATCCATGGCAACTCTCTCACTTGTGCTAATCTGTCATTAAACATACCTTTGAAGTATGTGCAAGTGTGGCCCCTTTTCAACATTTTTAAATATCCTCCTTTCTCATATGGTTATTAGCAATAGCTCCTCACATAGATTCCCTAATCAGTGTCTGTCCCTATTACCGGTTTTCTACACACATCAGCTAGAGTGATGCCAATTCTGTATATATGAGATTATAAGTAATCACAAACCTTCTCAAACCTTCAACTCACTATGGTCTTGTTTTGTGCTTCAACTTCCAATAAAATCTCTGACTGTCTCTTTTCACTTTCCAATTTGACCATATTACTGCAGCCACATCATCCTCTTTGTGTTTAAACACACTGTGCAGGCATTTTTAGTGTCTAATAATCTGGTTAGCCAGATCTTCCCTGTGTTCTCTCATTGTTTTTTATAGAGCTCTGCAGGAAAAGAACCTTTTCCTGACCACCCACATAAAACATCATCCCTCACTCTTACTTCCTATCACATTATTGCCACTTGATGAATTTTATAAACTTATTTCTCACCTACCACTAGAATGTAAACTTCATAAAAATGAGCGCTTGGATATTATTTACTAATGTGGCCTATAACAGAATAGTGTCCTAAAAAAAGAAGCAAACATGAAAAACACAACAAAATTTGTTAACTAAGCTTGTTGAATTAATAAAAGTGTATTCAAACTTAACAGATATTCTTTGGCCCATTTCATTGTTAGCCAGATTAGTCTCATATGACATTACTTTTGATTTCCAAAAGTGGTGGGAGTGATAAAGGTACCTTAATTTCTGATCTGAAGAGCTAGTGACATGATATAGGATTAGCATATTACAGTTTACTGTTTGAGAAGAAGCTCTATGGGGTGAAAACCCACACTGACAAAAACCCCAGAAATGATTAATGTGGTTCACCTGTAACTCACAACCAGTAATTTCTCATAGCTTTAGTAAGCAGCTCTGCTGACTCTCAGGAATTATCCCAGTAAGTAATAAATCACAAAAGTAATTAAAATGCCCCCTTAGAGTTGAGTAGACTTCTTATATTCAACCCCACATCCAATTGTCTGGGAGAAATTATTGACTCAGATTTAGGATCAGAAAATAATACAAAGCAAGTCATGTGAACTATTGTATAAGATAGGTTATTTTCTTCCTTTCCCTGATCCTTTCTCAGTCTCTATGTCTAA
The DNA here is from genome assembly GCA_019455555.1 of Galemys pyrenaicus. Lineage (NCBI taxonomy): Eukaryota > Metazoa > Chordata > Mammalia > Eulipotyphla > Talpidae > Galemys > Galemys pyrenaicus. Next base: position 4,356,855 of record JAGFMF010011581.1, on the reverse strand, counting down.
ATGTATGACCTTGACATAGAAGAATGTTGCACATAAAATGGCCAAGAAATAATCTACTCCCTTTAGGTGTAAATCTATTGCCTTTAAACGGAAAATAAAACGATCTGAGTATCAGACTTAAAACTGAGCCCAATGTCACCTCAGCCACAAATAAGGCATTGGAAGGGCAGCACATGAACAGGGCTGACATGTTTCGTGATGCTGGTCGAGAGGGAAGTCAGACAGCTTGCCAGAATTCTAAAACAGGGCTCCGCTTTGCAAGTTTTCGTCTCCCATTTCCCCTGTCCTTTTTTTTCTCCTTTCCTCTCTGTCTCCTCTCTGTTCCTGACACAAACACTGTACAGTTCTAGGAATGGTATCCCTCCCTCCCATCATCAGGCCAGACCAAGTGCTCCCCTCCAGCCTCCAAATTGGACACCTCATAGCCTAGTGTTGTTCAAGATGCCTATATTATACAGTGTTCTCCCTGCCCTAGGGGAAGTACTGGGCACAAGTGCTGATTAGTGCCCTTCCCTAACTCCCATCCATATTCATCTTCCCCTGTCCTCCCACAAAAGAATTAGGGAAAATTTGGAGGAATCTTTTATCATTTGAGATTTTCATTATAAAATTGTGAAAGGACCAACTGAATAATCTATGAAAAAAATGGTCTTTGAGTTGCTAATGTGCCATATTTATAGAAAGTACAATGTCATGATTTTTTTTTTCTAACAAAACACTCTATGCTGCCATAAAACACCCCCCAGACTTTAATGCAAGTGTTATTTCTGTACACATTCCCAGGGATATTTTTAGATGCTTCAAAACTCCTCTTTTTCTCTTCCTGTCTTTCTCCTTTTTCTGTCTAGTTTGCCTATTTTAGGTCCCTCCTTTACAATTCTTGTTATAAGAAATTTCTTCCTAATTTGCAGTTTACTAACTAGGTCAATCAGACACTGTCAGGGTTAGAAAAGAATTTAGAGGTCACCAGAACTAGAGAGAAGGTAAAAAGAAATGGATGAACACCTGAAATAAATTTTACTGTGCCGTTATTTATTATTTATAACAGAAAAAATTGGAAGGAAGTAAATACTGGGGGTCTCTGCATGTGTACTTATCTTCAGTGTGTATATATCCTCCATCTCTTCACACAGTCTCTTTGTGTTTCTGTCTATATATAGTATTATAAAATTATATATGTAAAATGTAACACACATACATTATATCTATATGTATTATAAATATATAATGCATATTTAAAAAGTAAAAAAGACACAAATAGCCAGAAACTGCCAAAGTGAAACAGCTAGAATTTCTTAGGTACATGATTTTTCTCCCCTAGAGAAATTGTCTCAAAATTTCATCTGCCCATCTTAGGTCTGCTCATTTTCTAAAAGGGAAGTTCACAGCCTGAGTTGGCATGAAGAAAAGACCTCTGGGACTGAGTTGCTCAACTAATTGATGTGAACGTTGAGCTTTAGGGGGTATTGAGGTGCCAGTATAGGCGCTAGGAGAGGTAATTTGTTAAATGGCTCCCGGTGCTGTGTTAATTTGTCTCATGCCAGGCGTTTTTGCCCTCAGAACATAGCTTGTAATATTCTCCTGGTGCAGGAGAGATGGGCCTGGGGAAGGTAACGAAGCATAATGAGTCAGCTGTTATATGGAAGAGGAGGAGCTAGGAAGAAATTATGAAGTGGTTCTGTTAATTATTCATAATTGACATTGCCTATGAGCCAAGGTATACTCATATGTTAACCTATATTTTGAATTTTAGCAATATTTCTTTATGTTTATAAGCCTATAAGGTCCTTTTTTGACACAGACCCTAAAAAATAATTATTTAACATTATATAATATACAATAGAGCCTATGCACTTGTGATATAATCATTATATAAATTAAAATAATATTTCCCTTATTAGTAGAGGAAATGCTAACATGATAAAAATTTCTCAATTCCCTTATGTATTTTCTAATACTCAAATAGAATATGTAAATCAAATGTGAAAAGTGGTTGTCAGACTGTTGCTACTTATTGTCAACAACCTTTATTTTGTAGAAAGAGAAACTCAATTTGCATTACTAGTAAGGGACAGATATGCAAATCCCCTCTCACATTTTCACTCCACATCTGGTGCTATTTTCTCATATATTTAAATTTTTGAAATGAAAAACTACCTGATTTCAATGATACTTAGCAATAATGTGTGAAGCTGTAAGTTGAGGATTATAGCAGTTTGTGTAAGATAACAATGTTGTGCAGTGGATTTTCCATCAAACTTCTTTGAACTCTGTCATGAACAGGCTATTTAACAATAGAAAATTACTCTGTGTCTCTGGATCTTGATTCACTATTTTATAAAATCAATAAAAGTGTTGACTTATACCCTCAAACTCTAATGATTTTTAAAGTGTTTGCTGTCTGAGGCACTAGACTAGGTGTTAAAAACTAAAAGAGAAGCAAAGCACCATGCTCCTGACAGTGCTTCAAATGTTATTGGAGCAAGTAGATTAGATGAATTATTAAATCTCTTCTAGCTTTACATTTCTAGGTCTAAGTGTGTTTGCAAAATTCCACGAGGCATGCTGTTTCATCATTGGAAATTCAGATAGCTGTTGGAGAATTTCCAGTAAGTTTGACCAGGGTGCCACCACTGTCACCCACACAAGTACCCACCTTGCTTTGGAGTCATTTTTCTTGGCAAATTATAGCTACTTTAAGAAAACAATTGACGTAAGAGTGAGGATGCCACAAATGTTGAACATGAGCTGTGTGATGGAACAGGAACAAATGGAAAGAAAGGAGACATTGGCAGGAGCAGCAAAGCAACTCAGACTTGAATCCCTTTAAGTTTCTTTTCATTATGAGTTGCTCTGCCGCTGTTTTTCTCTTTCAGTATAGAAGGGTTTGGATTTGGGAATAAGACTTTCCCAACTGTCTCAAACTGGACATGTAGTCCTTGTTTGTTATGTCCCCCCCGTCATTTTCCACCAGAATGGTTTTGAAGTGTCCCCAAGGACACTGCACAGAAGGCAGCACTCCCACTATTGGGAAAACAAAGCAGGATTTGATATTTGGGAGGCTGTTTTTCTCAAAGTTGAGGGGAAAAAAAACTATATATACATTTATGGTTGTGTGTTGTTGCAATTGAAGAATGAAAACTTGGGTGGGAGGGATTCATAAACAAAGAACTGTAAGATTTGTAGTTGTTTTCTGCCAAGGGAAGCCCTTCTTTGCCAAATTTGAGCCAGCTAAGTAATTTTCTCTGGGCACAAAGTGGGCTTCATAGATCACAGACTGTATAACACAGGCATGTACACTTTGGCTTTGGCAATGCCAGTATCACAAAACTTCACATTCAGAGGACTTCAATAATTTCAGAAAGCAAGGGGCATAGTAGTGAGAGTATGGGTACTCTTTAAAAAGTATCAGAGTACTGACAATGTTTTAAAATATTGGCATGATCACTTAGGACATAGAAGCTATTCTGTTTATTCACAATGAAACTGTAAGTGGAATTAGAAGTAATTTTTTAAACTATGGTTGTTACAGGGCAGGGAGAGGAGCACTCAGAACCCCCAAGCCTGCCCTCTCTGAATGGGTTCTGCCATCCGCCGCATTAAGACAAACATACAAAACC
>JAGFMF010011581.1:4339467-4352827 GCA_019455555.1 Galemys pyrenaicus | reverse complement strand
CTCTTCTCTACAGAAATCTTCTTATCCTCAGCTCCACCCACTTAGGGCGGAACCAGGATTTTGGGAACTTCCCCTTTTCCTGGGACCACCCTGTTACATGGTCACAGACACAATATTCATACTTTAACAGTTAGACACATAGGCCTGAATGAGCTTGTCATTTTGGACAGTTGAACTAAACTGGTAGAGAGTATAATCTCAGCTCTAGTAATGGAAGACTCTTTTTTGCATTAGAGTAACTGACTTATATACCACAGTATGAAATAAAACCAATGACTAGTTCAAAAAAAGAAGTTGAAGAAATGAACACACCCAGCATGATAATTCTGAAGTGACAGTATTTTTCTTTTTTCATATCTTGTTTTAATCCTTAGTTTTCACTTTTGAAGATTAATTCAAGATTAGAAACCACACAAATAAAAAAAGACAGAAAAAGTATTTGAAGATTTTCAATTCTTATTTATTTAGAGTATGGAATCAGTTACTTTAATTTCTAAATGTCTATGGTTGTGTTTTGATGTAATTAAGAGGTAGATATATATGATGATTGACTTTGAAAACGATTATCAGGGCCTCCCTGGTGGCGCAGTGGGTTAAACAATGCATTATGAAGCAAACCGCAGCCACTGCAGCACGAGTTAGATCCCTGCTGCCCGCCAGGGAGGAGACCCACATGACGCCGCAGACCTCTCCTGCTGTGCCCGCTGCTCCCCTCAGCAGTGTTTCAGTCAGTCTGCCTGTTATGCTCCCTGCTCTGTCTCTGGTGAATCCTCTCACCACCCTGCACTCTGGCCTGTACCCCAGCTCTTGTATGCATAAATAAATCTTAAAAAAAAAAAAAGATTATCAAATTTGTTGAAGGCTAGGCTAAACATGTGCTTGGCTGAGGATAACTTCTGAATTAAGACAAGCATATGAGAAAGTGGAAAACATCAACAAATGTTTTATTTAAGTAGTATCAAGACTTTAAAAGAATGTCTTTTGCTCATGATGGGAAGTTTCTGGAATACACTATATTAAAATAAGTGCTTGGATCTAATTCATATATTAGTTTCTTATTTTGATAGTTCTACATTGATTATGTAAGATAATGTCACACAATGAAGCATTTAATAGGATGAAGGGGTACAATTGGTTTATGTAACTCATTTGAGGGAGAGGGGAAAGAGATGAGTGAGAGAGTGTGTGTGTGTGTTTTTGAGAGAGACAGAGAGAGAAAGGGAGAGAACAAAGAAAAAAATGGATGTGGTTGAAGGTATGTACTTTTTTTTTGGTACTATTACTATTCTTGCAACCTACCTGTATATTTGAAATTGATTTAAGCTTTAAAACTTAGGGAGTATTTAAAGAACTCATTAAATGGTGTGGTATCTTCTAATATGAATTTGCATAATTTTCTGAAAGACTAGAGTACAAAAGGTTGACTATTGTTATTATAAACTGTCCACATTCTTTGTTTTCATCTGCTCTCTATGATTAAGTCTGACCTACAGTCTCTTTTCTCACCACAATTCTTTAGGAGAAAAGTTGTGCTTTCACTGGCTCTATTGGCATACCACCTTTAGTATCACAAGCATGTCTTATACTACATTTTACTATCTGTAATTTGCATATAGAACATGAACATCATAGTGCATGCCAACAGGAAGAAGAGTGTGTGTATGTGTGTAAGCTGCTTTTGAGAAAGGTTTGGATCAGTGTGCAACAGAAATAATATTGATTCAGGCTTCAGAAGACATAGAATTTATGCTACATCTGTCAATTTAGTTGAACAATTTGGCTAGTCATTTAAAATGAGTCTTTGTTTCTCTAATTTTAAAATGGGTGGGGCTTATTTAGATTAGAACTGAGCAAGATAACTTTGCTAATGTTTTATAATCTTCCCAGTTCGGAATTATATTAATAATCATGTGGTTATTGGACAAGTAATGTGTGATTAATGTAACTAAGGAAAGTAATTTTTAACTTGTCTTTGTTATTAAATATCCACAGAGAACTAGTAGATACCATATTGTAAACCATGGGACTAAATCATTTTAATCCTATCTTTTAAAATGATGTTATCTTGCAAAATTGATATTTATGGGAATGACTCGATTTTATTTCTGAATTTTGTTAAAATTTCTTGGATGCCAAGAGTACTTAAGGGATATTCATAAATAGTGAGATTTTAAAGGAATTTTATGGAACTCAAAGATTATGGAAATTTAAAATAATAGAAAAAAAACTGAATTCTGACTATCTGTGCACATATGGTCTTAGCCAGACAGAGAAGAAATCTGTTTATTGTCACCTAAGTTATATTATTTTCTTTGATAAAAACACTGTTTTTATATTTAAATGTAATGTATATCCCTAATTGTTTCTTAAGTGACCTTCATAAAAGACTTTTCTTCAACATAATTTAAAAAGACATGAAGCACATTTGTGTTTGCAAGAGGTATCCAATTCAAGAAAAACAATACCAATAGAGAAAGAAGTTTCCAGTCTCAAGAACAGGTCAAAATAAAACAGTTCATCTGTGGGTTGTAAAGTACTGATACTTTTGTCACTGAACACGTCTTTTTTTTTTTAATTTTACCTTTATTTATATATATTTGACATCAGTAGTAATCCCCATGTGTTCCCCATCACCATATCACCAGTGCACCCTCACCTCAGTCCCCCGTGCTCCCATCTGCCCTCAAACTTTCCCCTCCCCTCTCTCCACCAAGTGTCCCCAATTTGTCCTTGTCTTTTCATTTTTGGTTTTTGTTATGTCTTTATTATTATTATTGTTGTTGTTCTTACCTTATATTATTCTTACCTATTATTATTATTACTATTTTTCTTTTTTTTAAATTTATATATATTTGACATCAATTGTAATTCCCATGCATTCCCCATCACCATAATACCAGTGCACTATCACCTCAGTCCCCTGTGGTCCTGTCTGCCCTCCACCCTTTCACTCTTCCCTCCCCACCAAGTGTCCCCAGTTTGTCTTTGTCTTTTCATTTTTGGTTTTTGTCTCTTTCTTGTTGTTATTATTATTATTTTTCTTATTCCTTTCCTTGATCCTTATTTGGTTCTCTTATGTTCCTCCTAAGGGAGGAACCATCTGGTATTTTTCTTTTGCCTTCTGACTTATTTCGCTGAGCATAATCTCTTCCAGCTCCATCCATGTTCCTATGAAAGCATCTAGTTTTTTTTTGATTGCTGAATAGTATTCCATCATGTATATGACACATGTCTTTTGAAAGTTTTTGGTAGTTTCCAAGAGACACTGTTTCGATTCAGGGGTAAAAATGAAGGTACAGTTAATGAAATGATTAATTTATTAGATCTATGTTATCATCTTAAGAATGATTAAGAGATAGAAACTATGAATTGGTACTGTAACAATCAGTGTCACTCAGTCACTATTCCTTTATGTGACCAAAAATGATTCAGGAACCTGTGAATTCAGACTGTCAATGCCAAGACTTTTGTTCTAAGATGGAAGGTACATGTATAAACACGTGTGTATGCGTTTGTGTGTAAGAGTATATATATATACTCTTCTCTGCACTTACTATAAATTTTGTTAAAGTTCAGTGTTGCTATCTGAATTCTGTCCACATTTTCTAGAAAAAGAACTGCTGACTTATGCTCAGCTTTGTACTTAGCCACAGCAGGTCCCTTACTAGACTATAAGTGAGTTATCCAGGGTGAAGTTACCTAACTGGCTCTAAACATATGCACTTACTTGTTAATTAAGAATACTTAACAAATTGTTGAATGAACTAATGGAGACTGTAGTAAGCACTGCAGTTGATTCACATAATTCACAAATATATTTCATCACTTTAATCCTGAAACTGAAATACTGACAAATGACTTCATTTTAACAGTAAATGTCTAAGTCTGAATCTTGTCTAATTCTCATATGTCACTTAAACATTTTAAATGAATGAACTGATACTATAATTAGACTCTGACTTATTTAATTCAATAACTAGTTATTTGATTCAATACTTTGTCAATACAAGAAAATAATTATGTTGTAGGATCATTTTGAAATGAGCTGGCATTTGAAGCCAAGTTGAGAAGAAATTTGGAGTTAATTTGACTATTTTTCCAAACTACTTTTGTTAAGTCTAGATGGCTAGACTAATTTTGGACTGGCAAAAGAGAAGACGGGTCATAATGTGTCATTCTATATTTAGAGAATCAGTTGTCCAGGTTGGACTAGATTAGGTAAACATGCACCCGGTATCCATTACAGGATTCTTTGTATAGTTGTTTGATTAGTTTTCATCTATTTCTTGTGTCTTCAATCAACCTTTTTATCTATTTTCACAATCACCCTCTCCTTTAAGACCTACCCTTCAAAGACAATGAAGCTTTCAGTTGTTTGCCTTAGAAAATAGAACCATTCATATCTAATCCCCACCACCAGCCATTTCTGAGTAATACATTTTGTAATCAGTGTACTCATGACTATGACATTGGTCTCCTGAAGTGTGACCATGTACTTGTATGCAAATCCAAATTGTATCTTTGGTAGCCCTGCCAGGGAGACAGGCCACCCCTTGTGTGGCAGTTAACAGAAAGTGGGAAAAACTTGTAAATTTAAAGTGCCCACAAGTGCACACACACACACACATAAAGAGTAAATGATTGTGTCCTGTGAAACAACAGTAAAGCAGTTAGTAACTAACCGCCATTCAGGAGCCACTAAAAGTTCCATGCAACTTTTTTTTTTTTAATTTTGCATGCAAGAACTGGGGTGGAGGCCAGAACTACAGGGCCAGTGGGAGAGGATGAGTGGATTCACCAGAGACAGAGTGGGGAGCAGAACAGGCAGGAATCTCACGGGGAAATCATGTATATATAACAATTATGAAGGATGATGTAATAAATATGTATTTACAAAAGAAATGCCCTGCGAAGAAGTGTAATAGGTGAGACAGGGACTCTCAGCTCCCCCATATGTGGGTCAACTCCTGGCCCTAGAACTGAATTCAGGCCATAACAATGATCACAGTGAGACTTAACCCCTACACCACCATGTAGGCCCAGTGCAGCTTTTTTTTTTTTATTAAAATATTTTAAAATGTACACAGACTTGCCATCAATTGTGATCCCCATGTGTTCTCCATCACCATCTCACCAGTGCACCATCCCCTCAGTCCCTCGTGCTCCCATCTTCCCCAGCCCTCCCCCGCCCCTCCCCCCCAGGTGTCCCCAGTCTGTCCTTGTGTCCTCATTTTTGGTTTCTGGGTCTTTATTGCTGTTATTGTTATTGTTGTTCTTATTCCTTTCCTTGATCCTCCTTTGGTTCCCTTATGTTCCTCCTAAGGGAGGAACCACAATGCAGCTTTTTTTTTAATGAAGATCCTGAAGCTATTGAGTAATGACAACATACTAGCACTTCTTTGAACACTACAACTGCATTAGGCATTATTTAAGTGGGTTAGATGTGTTCCATATAAATCAGAGAACGGGAAAATATTTGGAAAATAGACAAGTTTATCTAGAAAGAATGTATAGGTCTTTGAACATCGGTTCCTGGCCTTTCAGAGACAAAAAGGCAACATCATTGTAAATATCAGCAAATTATTACTTTAAAAACTCATTTTGGAAACTACATTTTTATCCTTAAAGGTAAACATTGGTTAATTATTGAATATCTAGGGGAAAAATAAGATAAATCTTCATTGTTATGAATGCCTTGAAACAATGTCTTGAATGAAATGAAACCATTTAAAAACATTATGCTTCCAAAACACATACCTATAAGGTAAGAAATCAGTGTTCAAAGCAATTTACTAATAGTGATCAGTTGAAAATCTCCATCAGAAGTTTCTTGTTTTCAAAGAAGACTGTAAGGCTAGTTATAATTTTGTACTCTTAAAGAGCAAATAAAAAAAAAAACACTTTAGCATACTTCTATGTAGTAATTGTGCTACTTATTTAATTAATAGATGAAAAATTATTCAAATTTTAAGCAAATTAGTTAAACAAAAACTTGTTAACCATATACTGTTTAACCAGAGATGTGTTAGGTTTTGCATGGGAACATAATGAATTATTGTGAAGCTCTCTATCCATAGAGAAATTTTAAATGTTTAGTGTGTCTATAAAGCATAGAGTAAAGCAGTTTCACATAATAATAGAATATTTATAAGAGTAAACTATACTGTGTTGAACATCACTGTATTAAGAAGATAAAGCGACAGCTATAAGTCATCCAAAATGGAGAGATCAGCAGTAAATATAAATATCAACTTTAATATTTGTTCCATAGAGTTGCATTTTATTTAAATTTGTCCTTTTTTTCTGAAGTTTGTCATAATTCTGTCTGCTCTAAACTATAAAACTAGTACAAATTTGTAGGTATATCGTAACCTGGATCACACATGTTATTATAAACCAATGTTACCGCAAAAAAAAAAAAAATCCATACAAACAAAAAGAAATGTAATTCTTTGAAATTCTTAACTAGAATAAAAAAGGTTACTAATTTTCTCAAAAGGCTCCAAATATATCAAGTTTTGACATTATTCCCTAGGGCTTGAAAATCTTTAAAATATTCATTGTTCACTTGCAAAACTGAATTGACATTTTTCTACTACCATAATCAACCTGATATTTAAAGCAGAAGAAAAACATTGCAGTAATGAAACTATAATGTAAGCCTTGGAAATAAACTGATAAACACCAGATGAAGGCTATATATTTTTTTGATGCTACATGTATTGAGACCACTTTGTACTCAAACCTGAATCTTAATGTCTGGCAGTGGGTTATATTTGCATTCTTCGAATTGTCATCATTGTATTCACCCACACAATTTTGAATCTCACCAACACTTTAAAATAACATCTTCTATCATGGGTGCTTTTATGTTACAAATGTTGATACAGTATGTGCATATTTTAGCATAATACAAATATGCTGTAGAATGAAAAGTACCTTGAAAAATTGATTATTTACCTTGTAACCTAAAATATTTTACACTTTGGTTTCCCAACTCATTTTAATCACAATATTTAGTAAACCATGAAGTAAAGAAGAAAACATGCCTTTGATATCATTTTAAATATTACCATTTAGTGTAAGTGAAAACATTCATTCACAGAAAATGAATAAACATTACTATTTATTCATTTATTCAAAAAACATTTACTGAGCACCTTACAACTAAATCCAGAGCCAATCTATGGTTCCCTGGATGAATATTCTTAGACAGATGGCGCTGACTACCACGGGTGATTGGCAAAGATAGTTAGAAAAATGACGCTACCATGTCAAGGTTACTGTTTTAATGTCTTTATGAATGAGTTAACATTGGTCTCTAGATCTTTAACCCTAGCTATCATCCTCACAGTCTTTAGATGAAAACAAATCAGGGAAAAGTATTATGAGTCATTTAACAAAACCCATGATCTCTTCAACAAACTAATTCAGGATGCAGAGTATTATGATATTCATAGTTATTACAAATGATTTTAAAATGTTCAAGGTGATAATTAAGAAAAATGAGATTAAAAAGATCATATGTCTGGAGTAACAAACTTTGCAATATACTCTAGGATGAAGGAATTGAAGTTAAACATAAAACATTGAGCTTTTTAAAAATTTCTGTGCTATTAAGTTTAGTGTATGTGTGTGCGTGTGAGTGTGTGTGTGTGTGTTTCTGTACATGCACATAGGGAGTGGATGGACCTGAGATTGTGTTAAAGGCACAATTTGGCAGAGTTAGGACATTTTTTATGTCAGATCATGATCTAAAATCTCCTTGGGTGAAACTCAGATACCTGATCCTGCATGAAGAAAGAAAGACTAACTACTGAAAGTTTGAAATCAAGGGTGATCATAACCAGAATGGAAAGAAAAAGATGCCTTGCATTTCTACTTTGAATATCTAAAGTACTTTATAATATATGCTCAAACAACAAAACTGTCTTGTATAAACTTCCATCTAACTTTCTACAATTTGAGTCCCTAAGGTCATGTGCAAAATATTTCTGATAAAATAAGCTCTCTCATATAAGGAGGATAAGCACATAATGTAGAATGTGTGACTCAAGAGGAAAGGAAATTTTTCATATTTCCCAGTGTGAAAGAATTAAAGCTTTCTAAATAATAAGAATGAGTCAAAACAAAAACTTTCTCAGAGGAAGGATGTTTATAGAAATAAATTAACAAATGTTGTGCATTTTGGTACAACGCTGGGATTACTTAATACTAAACAACTGTCTACTAGATAATTGACTCAACTGGCCAGTGATTTCAGTCATATATTTTATCTGATTTCTCTTTCCACTGAGATATACTTACCATAATGATTTATGTAATAATTATGCAATAAGTACATTCTTGAAAAAGAATCCATTAACTGGTGGTTTTAAGTGACAAATCATAGAGAAATTTTTAAACATTATTTTAGCTATCACCCTCTTTTGAACAGAAGCAACTTTTTATTCCCTATTTGAACAGTCATCCCTTTAGAGCTTGCAACACCAAAAGGAATTTCAAATGCAGCAGTTCAAGGGATGTCAGATGTCACTTGTATGTGTTTTCATTGATTATTTTCATATTGTCTTGCCTATTGGCTCTGTGTGTGTGTGTGTGTGTGTGTAAGGGAGGAAGAAGTGAGGGGTGGTTATAAAGGATTCTTTGGAATTTAAAAAGATGGTGATGGATTCTTGGTTTAAACTATATGTCAAGAATTGTAAAATAACAAGTGGATCTGACTAATAGAAGCAATTAGGGTTGCTAATTGTTTAAAACAAACTGTCTAGATGCCTAAATCAAATAAAGAAATGAACAATGAAACATGTCAAAATAATTGCTATCATCTGAAATCAGGAGATTTCATCTCCACAGTTGATGATTACTACTGTTACCTTTAAAGCTGGCATCCATTCCTATGCCCTTTGTTTCTCTCATCCTCCTGGTCTCTAGACATTTGCGTTTGCAACTCTTGATATTATTAGTTTTGGGGAAGATCCTAACAAATATTATTAAAGGGATGATTTATAGACACTTGGAAATGAAATCAGTGATCAGTATTAAATGTAAGTCATGCCAGACTAAACTAATTTCATCTTATGATGGAGAAGCTAGTCTGAGGGATCAGAAATAATCATTCAGAAAACAACATTTACTTATTTTATTCTATTTTCCATCAATTTGTTTTGGTGGCATGCATAGATAATCACATTTTTAATAAGGAAATGTTCTCATACTTTTAGTTCAAGGAATGGATTTGTGGAATTTTATTATATTTTTATTATATTTGATACTGTTTTCTTTGCTAGTCACATAAAGTATGGTTGCATTTCTCAGCTGTGAATGATACTCATTGTGACAAATAGCTTATTGAATGGGTTTTCTCCATTTTATAAAGTTTCAGAGATTGAATTCTAGCAGTCTCTCATCTTTGCCCATGTTATTTTGTGAAAGGAATGTGGGCTTATACAATTACTATTTACTTTTATTTTCAGAGATATTGTATATTTGACTTTATCCTGTATTTTGCCTACCACAGATTTTTATTAATGACACATTACCCAAGATATTAAACAAAATATTGAACTTTAGTCATTTTTACTTCTTTAATGAAACTAATGAGTCAATATAGATATAACAGTATTTAATCTAGTCAAGTTTATAATATATTATTTGTAAGTGAAGCTTATGACTTAGCTGTTATGAGAAGCTTCTATAAAAGGTTTAACTACAAATATGATTTTTCCTTTTTTAATGTCATATTTAAGTGGTTTTGGCAAAATAATTTTGAGATCATATTAGAAATTTCAAAGCATGTTATAATTTAATATTATAATTTTGGTGGCCCATAGAATTAAACAAATGAACAATAATCCACATTTAGAATTTTAGCTATTATTTTCTAGCAACTTAAACTTCAAGGAAATGTAGTTGTTTTGCTGCCAACATTTATATTTCAGTTGTCAATTTCACAATGAACATGAATAATTTTTATAATTTCCATTATAATGTTTCTGATTTTTTTAGGGGAAAAAGGGAAGACAAAAATATTTAATGGTATTTACAAAAGATCAAGAAAACCATGGGTAATGACAGAGTACGTCAATGAATGGAAAAACATAACTGACTGAGTTTTACAGTTTGAAATTTTGAAATAGAAATCATTTATACATGTGGAAGAAAATGAGAAAGGAATTAAATATGAATCTAAGAATTTGAACCTGAACAATTAAAAAATAATCTATACCATGCACATAATTATATACTATAAAGGGTGCAGGAAAAAATTCTCCAGCCCCCTCTACAAGTTCTTCTCTGGTGCATAAAACAAAAATATTAACATCAGACAGATTAGTAGGAGAAATATAATAAATTTAATTACATATGTATGGAAAATTTACATAATTGTAAATTCTAAAGCAAATGAAATAGACTAAAGTTTTATATCCTGAGCTAAGTAACATAATGGGGGATGGGGGTATCAGAAAGTAGGGGTAGTCACCTCAAAAAACCATATGTTCTCCATGTTTTCTTGTCCTAACGTTTTTTTCTAATAAAAAGCTGCCTGGAGAGCTGGGTAAATTCAAACCTTCACTTTTTTTTTTTATTAAGATTTATTTATTCATACAAGAACTCAGGTATAGGCCAAAGGTGCAGGGGATGTGAAGAGTCACCAGAGACAGAGTAGGGATCAAAACAGGCAGATTTATTGAAATACATGCTGAGGAGAGCATCGGGAGAGACAGGAGAGGTCTGCTTCGCCATGTGGGCCAGGGGTTGAACTCATGTTGCAGTGGTGGCATAGGTTGACAGCGTTGTGTCTTTAACCCTTGTGCCACCAGGGAATCCTGTAACCTTCACTTTTTAATGTAATGATAACTGTTTACTTTTGAAAATCAGAGGACCTCCACTGACCTTAGCTCCTCATGCCAACATACACATACTGGAAAAAACCTGCTCTCGAACTCCTGAAAAAGCTGAACCTTCAGTATTCATGATCAAAAGCAAACGTAGGGAGTTAATAAAGGATCTTTGTGCCAGGTTCCCAATTACTGAGATGTATGAATTGGATTCACTTGCAGGCAGGCACAGGGACTCAGAGAACTGCACATAGATTTTAAGTTCCTAGAGTTTAATGTACATACATGTTTTATTCACTGTTTATCCTGGCCCAATATGAATGCTCAGTAAATATTTGCTTAATGGATGAAGGAGACACACACACATGCACACATGTTATTACTACTTATATATGTGTATATCATATTATACAAGACTCTACCTACCTGTCTACCTGCCTGCTATCTATCTATCTATCTATCTATCTATCTATCTATCTATCTATCTATCTATCTATCTATCTATCTACCTATCTATCATCTATTTATTCTAAATATCATCTATCTTTGTAAAATATGCTGGTAAGTATCCTGACTAGAAATTCAGGTAACTCAGTTTATTAATTAGTAAGAGATGATTTGAAAGAACTGTTCCAAAGACTGTTTTGGCCTAAGACTGATCGTGTCCTATCCAGTGGTTAATGATCCACCTGTGATTATTCAACATTTGCAGTCAGTCTAGTTGGAACTGTCTGCTGTCGTTATTATATAACATACATAAAAACCTGAAGAGTTAGTAGCAAAATATTTATTATGCTTATTTATACTGTATTAAATAAACCACATTTTAGAATTAGTTTCAGCTTTCTTTTTAATGTGGCTGCTAGAAAATTTTACATTTCAAATGTAGCTTGTGTGTGCTAGTATTATGTTTTTATTGGAAAGCATGGTCTAAGAGAAACTTCCTTTCTGTTATCAAAAACTTGCAGAAATATTAGAATAATTTAAAAAATTTTGAAATTGATTTCTAATTCAACTTTGTTTCCTGCAAAAATGGCTTTTTTCATTTATAAATATAAAATCAGTAATTAATGTTAATAACTTCATATCTTTTATTACAGATATGTATTCCTCCTATGCCATAAAAAATCTGTAATGATAAAATATTTGCTATAGCTTTTCCTTAAATGATTTAAGAAAAAACTAAAGGTAATATTAAAATAGTAATAATTTTGAGTTGTCCTGTCAAAAACATGCTCAGTGGTAAGCAATTTAATTTCAATCAATTCATTTCTAATTAAAATCAATATAATATTAAAAATATTTAAGATGCTTACACAGTTATCACCTTGAAGAGTCCAATGAATGTACTTATATTAATTTTTGCAGAACACCTGAGTGATAAAATAGTAATCATAAAATATTGTTTCATTATAGAGACTATTAATACTAGGCTGGGGTTATGTAATCTAATCACTATTCATAGCTTAATTTGCTATGACTCAACCACATTTACATTTCTACAGCCAAATAACCAGTCCTGATTTTTAAATTATTTCCATTGCATCATCCCAGAGTCTAATCGGATATATTGAAATAGCAGACCTCTTTGTTTCCTTGCACTATTCATTACACCTACTTTTAGTACTTTCTCTGCATAAAATGCTTTTCTTCTTCCATCTTGAGATTAACAGGAGCTGATACTTTCAAACTCTACAAAAATGTCCCCTATTCTGCTGTCCTGTCAGATTCCCCCTATTCAAAAATTCTTCTGTGGGACTTACTTTAACTGTTTACTATTTCTGTTGATTTTTTTTTAAGTGTTTGTCTTTTCCATTAAACTAGTGCTAAGTTCAGGGATAAAGTCTTTCTGATGTATCTGACATGGTACATGGCATAAAGACTCAGCAAATATTTGTTGAATAAATAGAATATCTATATCCTTCATAAACTCTAAAGTATTCAAACACATTTTTATATATCTTGCCTAATGACTGCTTAATGGTAATAAAGATTTAACAGTAATAAGGTAATAAGGTTTTATTAATGATAAATAAGGTTCCTTTAGGCAGTTAAGAGTTTAATTGATAAAATTATCTGGACAGTATTATATTTTTATTTCAAATAATATTTTATTTCTGAGTGCAGAATTTATTTTGAAGAACAATAAAAATAATTTTCTCTGATAAGTAATTCCTGTAAAATAGATGAGTTCATTTTCCAAAAATATTGCAAACATGTTAGATGCTATCTATAAAGGCCATAAAGGGTGTTTTAGACAAGTCTTTATTTTTTTTTATTAAGGAGCATATTTAAATAGGTATGAATATACATGATATAAATACTGGTTAGCAAATTCTTTTTTAAAAAAAAATATTTATTTTATTTATACATACAAGAACTGGGGTCTAGGCCAGAGCTGTAGCTGCATACACATATACCTGTGTGTGTGTGTGTGTGTGTGTGTGTGTGTGTGTGAGAGAGAGAGAGAGAGAGAGAGAGAGAGAGAGAGAGAGAGAGAGAGAGAGAGAGAGAGAGAG
>JAGFMF010011581.1:4294003-4339417 GCA_019455555.1 Galemys pyrenaicus | reverse complement strand
GTGTGAGAGAGAGAGAGAGAGAGAGAGAGAGAGAGAGAGAGAGAGAGAGAGAGAGAGAGAGAGAGAGAGAGGAGACACTGCTGAGGGGAGCAACAGATGAGAGAGGAGAGCTACTGAACCATATGTGGGTTAGCAACCTGGCCAGGATCTATCTCATATTGCAATGGCTGGCATAGCTTAATAGCACTGAGAGTTTAACCTCTGCACCAGCAGGGAGGTCATGGTTATAAAATTATATTGTAAAAGGAGAAACACAGAGTCCAAATGAAGTCAAGACTATTTCCAGCTAAGATGATAATCAAGGAAGCTTTTACAAAGAGGGAGAAACTAAATGTAAGTTTTGTAGTATAAATAGGAAGATGTGAGAAAACACATTTTTTGAAAGAAAAAAAAAATTAGCAATGACATGGAAACCAGGCATTGAGAGGCATATATGAATAGTCCAAATTTCTCTAAAATAGGAGGTAAATGTATGCACTATGCTAAATGTGGTTAAATGCAGACTTAGGGGGTAGTCATTGCTTCCGCTCCCATCTCTGACATCTACTAGCGATGGGCCTTTATAAATACAATGTCTCCCCACGAAGACTCACTTTATGCAACTAAAAAAAACATGAACTCATAGCAATAAAACAACATTTTTGGGTTATTCAAAGGAGGGAATAATATTTATTTAGAACAAAAAATCCTAAATTAAGATATGAATTAGTTCTAAAAATATTTTGGGATAAAGTTATATACAATTTCAACTATTTATGGTTTTAGTCTGTAGTTACTGGTTCTATATTACCACCATGAGTTATTTTAGTATACTGCTTGAGTGCACCAACTTTTAGATCACACTGTATCTTTGAACTCTTTGTTAGCTCTTATGTAAATAACACTAGGCAATTTATACTTTCTGTGCCTCATTATTTTACATAAAAATAGGAATAATAATTATTATGAAGATAAAATTGTGTTGATAAGTGTAAAGGCTATAGAATAGTACCTGGGAGTATTACATCTGTATGTATATGTCTATGTGCATGTATGTCTGAAGTAGTATATAAATATTAGCTATTGTGATTGATTGGTCATCAAAATAATTTTAAAAGTCTGTTTCTGAATCAGGATTTGCTTGAGAAAAAAAGAATGGGCTAGCTCTCTGTAAGAAATTGGAAAGAGGCATTGTTGAGAGCTTTTGCTAGTCTGCTAATCGGAGGAAGTGGGGGCATGAATAGGCAGAGTGAGAAATGGACTTGAGAGGACATTTAAAAAGAAATGACCCTTAGAATACAGAGTAATTTGAAATATACTGGAGAATAGGCTTAAATGAATGTTAAATACTGAAACTTTAATTCTGAAGACTGAGAGATGATGCCTCAAACAGAGTAAGAAATAGGGAGAAAAGAAGACCAGAGATGGGCACATTTTGACTATGGTATACTGCTTTTGCCATTTGTCACTGGGGAAGTCTAGGAGGTGAAAATGAAGGGCTGGTGCTAGAGCACTGAGATATAGGTGGTAGTTGAGGTTTAATGATAGCAAGGAAGATAACTGAGAAACATAAAATAATAAGATTGAGTGAAGTTATACATGAAAAAATGTAATAGTGAAAAGGGGCAATCTAAGATTTCACCCATGAGTTCTTGGCTTCCCCAGACCACAGCAGGAGCGGGGAGCCAGTTGTGACATCCAAAGCAGGAGAAAAGATAGCAGAGTATGCACAGCAAAAGTCTATTTAGAGCAAAGCAAGGCAAATTATTTGAAGCAAAAGCAGAAAGCAAATCTCCTGTTACCTGGCGGGGACTCGAAAATGAGTTGTCACCAATGGGATTCAGGAGGCTGCTTTTATCTGTTAGGGTTTTGTGTTAGTCTTTGTTTTCTCTTTTGGGAGTAGTTCGTTAGGGGGTAGCACTGCATTTTTGTTTTTTGGAGCTGCTGTTCACTGGCCTTGGCCTGTTGCCACACAGTGGATATCAGCAGCACCATCTCCTTCAGCCTCTCCTGTCTCCTTGCAGCTGGCTCTTGACTTTGGTCATCCCCTTACTCAGTAGGTTGGTGGAAAAATTAAGTTTATAGGAGAAAGGAATAAAAAGGAACCTAAAAGCCAGCCACAGCTAGGTTATTTTTTAGCAGCTTTATTAAAGTATAAGGTTTGTATATATTTAAAGTACAGAGTGTGATGATTTGGTATGTGTTTATACATACATTGCTGAAGATCATCATAAGGGTCATTAGCATATCCATCACTAAACACAACTACTCTCATAGCAAATTTCAACCATCTAGTAAAATATTATTAGGCACCCAGAACTTATTCATCTAATAATGAAACTGGGACACTTTGACTAATAGTTCCCTAAATTCCTCCATTCCTCACTCCTGCAACCATAGGTCCAATTTCTGATTCCAAGAATTCTATTTTTTTCCAGATTACACACATAAGTGAGATCATACAGTATTTCTATCTCTCTGTCTAACTTATTTCATTAAGTGTAATGTCCTTCAGCTTTACCTTTGTAGTCACAAATGTTAGGTTTACTTATTTTTATGACTGAAAAATTCCACTGTAATAAAATATTTGTCATGTCTTTTTTAACCATCTGTTGGTAGACATTTAAGTTGTTTCCATATCTTTGATATTGTGAGTATTGCTTTAGTGAACATGGGAATGTAGCTATCTCTTGGAGATACTGATTTTATTTCCTTTGAATACAAACCTAACAGTAGGATCACTGGATCGTATGGTAGTTCTATTATTGATGTATTGAGGAATCTCTGTACTGTTTTCCATAATGGCTATAATAATTTACATTCCCATCAAATGCATAAATCTTCCCTTTTCTCCACATTCCTTGTCAAATTGTTTTTTGTCTGTTTGATAGTTGCCAATGGTGTGAGGTGATATGTCATTATGATTTTGATATACATTTCTGTGATGATATGTGATATTATGAACTTTTTTACCTACCTGTTGTCCATACTTGCATATTCCTTGAAAAATTGTCTGTTTGGGCCTTTTGTCCATTTTAATTGGTTATTATATTGCTATTGAATTATATGAGATTATTGAATATTTTTGATATGAATAAAACAACATGGTTCTATGAAAACTAACATGTTTTAAGGTGAAATGTGACAAAAATGTAGAGAGCTGGTGATTTTTGAAGATTGATTTATATATGCATAAAATAACTGGGGTACAGGTCAGAAGTGTGTGAATGAGAGGAGTCACCAGAGACAGAGTAGGGACCATAACCGGTGGATCAATTGAAATATGCTGCTGAGGGGAGCAGTGAGTGAGGCATTAGAGGTCTGCTGCAACATGTGGGTCACCTCCCTGGCCGGGGATTGAACTCGCACTGCAGTTGCTGCAGATAGCTTCAGAGTATCACATCCTAACAAGCCTTTGTGTCACCAGGAAGGGAGCAAGCTAGTAAAAATTAAAAAAAAAAACATTAATTTACATTATTTTTGAGCAGACCTTATGATATGTTATTATTGCATTACATTCCTCACATCTATGATTTCAGCACTGCAGAATGGACAGTTCCATGCCCCATTTCAGTGACTCAACAAAAGCACAATGAGTTATCACTGCTTTAGGTTCCTCTAGAGCTATAGGAGGTTGTCTAGCAGTCTAAATGCCAATTTAGCACTGTGGGGGAGTTAACACCTGAAAAGACAATCCTCATTTAATGGATGCTGGTAGTTGGAGGATAAATTCTCAGTCTCATGTTCTTCCATGGGTAAATGTTGAGGCCTATTGAATGTGGTTCTTCTGAAAATACCTAGCAGGAATGAATCCTTTGTTCACAATAATAATCCACTTATTAACACAGATGCCTTAGCCTGTTTTCCCATGAATTACTGGTCCCATTATCTCATTTCCACTTCTTGGAAATCAAATAAATTAGCTTCATCCAAGTACTGGTCACAAGATCTTCCTTTCGGACAATTTCGACTGGAAGTGACTTTCAGGACTATATCTTCATGATTGAATTCAGGAATTAGTTTATTCACTTATTAGATAGCAATTTGGCCATAGAAGAATAGGATTATGATAACTCTTGGTATGTAATGACTAGCACTCTCTTGTGTTAGGTAGATGATGTATAGGTTGAAGAATTGGCTTAAGGCAAATCTTAATTAAGTTATTAATGTGTAGTAACAACCATAATTACAAAAATTGTGTAGTTTCCTGGTTTTGTTATCTGTATTATTGTCTTGAATAAAACAATGAAAAATTCAACTTAGTTAATATATACTCAGGCCATGCTGTGAAAGTCTCATAACAGTATTTAAAATGATAATATATATATTCCATAGCTGGATTACAGACTATGTTACTGTGCTGAAAATTAAACTCGGGAGTTAGGCATCATAACTAATTTACAAAATTTACACAGGGGAGTGAAATTCCTTGACAGGTCCCTTGCACTAAAGTCAGTGTACCAAGTAATGCAGAGGTAGTTCTTAGTACTCTCAAATGGAGGTATGTGAATTGCTACCACTGAGATCCTTAAACTTTCAGATTCTGATGAATTTTCCAGGCTTAAATACTCACTAAATGATATTACCCTTCATTTCTCTGAAATAATAAAGACTTCATCTGAGATGGTCATCTCTCAGGATAATGTTTATACCTTTCAATATGATTACTACTTACCTTCATTGCCTCAATTATTAATGTAGACAAAGTGGAAAAATTATGCCAGTGATAAGATAGGAAATTCCACACTCCAAAAGGAAGCTGTACTAAAATACGCTTGTAAAAACCAGGTAGAAAATTATGTAAGTTGTGATCTATCAAAATCAGTAAAATATAAAGCTAGACTGGATATATTTTATTAATGTGTTCTCCACTAAAGCAGGTTTTATTATCCTGATAAGTACAGCTGAAATTAGTACTAATGCATGGATTCCTAAAACTGGACACAATATAGTGTTGGAGATGCAGAACTCACCCTGGAGAGGTTTTAAGGAAGAGGTCAGAATACTGAAAACCGGTCATGTTTAATGGGTTTATTATATGACACCAAAGAAACTATCATTCTGTGGACCCAATGTCACTTCATTGAGTCAATAAGAATGAGCAAATGAAGCTGTACCAACATTTTCGAAAATAGTGATTGTTCTCTACTGGTCAGAGTGAGCTTTGGAGATGCTGTGATAGATATGCAGTTATGAGTGTCAGTGAGGGTTAGAGGATTCTAAAATAGCAGAACAAAGGCAAGATAGATATGATTGACATAATAAGCTCTAGACTTGAGTGACAATTAGGTTTTACTTTGATTTATAGATATCTGTACAAAGGTCAATATATAATGGTTTTCCTGTGTGTAGGATAGATTAGAATACTGCTTATTTCTTAAGCCAGAAATAATAGTTTAGATCTACTGATATCAGATTATTAGTATAAAATTATGGTTGTTTGACTGATTTCTTTATCTATGTCAATTCTCAGAGCTAGAGTTCATCAATTGATTGGGCAAATCAAAGTTCCTTTAAGGAAGGGCCCTGTTTTACCACATTCATGTATATAAAGATATATAGGTATTTCTTAAAGGAACCTATAGCCATTTACCAGACTACTTTTAAATCAAAGAAAGGGTTATTCTGTACCTACCCCATATATGTGGTGTTGACATAAATGTGTTATGAGTACTAATCAAACTTTAGTCAGGTGTGCTATGACCTGAAATCCCCTTCTACAAAAAGATAACTCTTGTGCTTATTATTCCCTATTTAGAGATTCCTGAACATATCTTTTAAGGTAGACTCTCTGTAAAAGGGTTGCTCAGTTGAATGAAGGTGAAGGATGACATGAGATGCTATTAAGAAGCAGACCCATTTGAGATGGCTCATTGTGAATCCTTGGGAGGAACCAGTGGATCTGAATCCTAACAAGGATATTCTAGTATAAAGTGTGGTGAGGAAATTGGAGGTATAAAGAAAACAGTCTCGTGTACTTTACATTTTTGTGTCACAATGCTAGTGAATTAAATTCTGTTAAAACAAGATTTATTTCCTGTTGATGTATATCTCTATTTCTATTTTTAATCTCTATTTCTACATCTATATTTATTTGTATGGGTTTTTATGTCTGTGCCTCTCTATGTATACATACATGAATGTATAAGTCCATAGAGAGAAGAATAATGCTGGAGAACTGGGGAAGTGGAAGAACCAGAGTCTCTACAAGAAAAAAAGTTAGCAATGGGGATGGAAACTCTCCCTGGAATAACATAAGCTCTTAATTGGAAAAGCAGAAATTTATGATAACATTGATAAAATTTTTACCCAGGAATCCCTGTAGAATTGAAATGTGTGAATGGGAGTAATAGTGAAAGGTAGAAATGATCTATTCAAAGTCTTCATGGGACTTTATCTAAAGCTGCTTGGTGATGCAGCCATTGTAACTAATTACAACTTGCATTCTTAAGATAGGTGCTGGGAGTAGACTAAATTTTCTGCTTCTCTCCAGACTCAGTGCTTTTAATGTGTAAAGTATAAATTTTTGTAATAAGATCCATCTAGTTTGGGCCTTAGAGAGGAGAGAAGTTGTCTCCTTTTGTGAAGTTGTACAATAGGAAGTCCAACACAAAAATAGATAGGTAGGTAGAAAACAGACAGATAGAAAACAAAAGAAAAAAAAAACTGCAGAAAAATATTCTGATAGTGAGAGGAATAAATTATGTGGAGTCAGTTTTCCACATGATTTCTTAACATCTAAATATGTAATTAGCACTTTATTTAATCTTGTCAACAATGGTGAGGCATTGAAGGGGGTGTGCTTTAAAAAGATGGATGTGATTGTTGTGTCAGGGCACAGAGAAAGGAGTCACCACAAGCAGAGGGAACGTTAGGAGATCTTTATAGTCTTCCAGAATAGAGGTAATAAAGATCTGGACACTTAATACTGGGTATATATGTTATGTAGTATTTCCTGTTAATTAAACTTCTTAGTAGTGTGGTGCAGGAGAGATCTTGCTCTATATTTTATGGATTTCCAGGAGTGCTAGGAAAAGGGGAGAAAACTTCACCTAATGATAGTCCATTGAAAATTCATTTCTGCAGAAATTGAGACAAACTTGAAGGGATGAAACGGTTATATATATACCATACATAACCACTCCCTCATAAATCCCTTTGGTTAGATGCATTTAAGAGCCATGTGGTAAAAGAGTATAAAATATAGGTGGTATTTATATGTTATCAAGGATGGTCTGATAGAGGCATTTAATGTTTAGAAAATTTGAACAGCTTTCCCTTGTAAATAAACCACACTATAAAGTATGCATACAGATTCTCCTAATGTAGTTGAATATTAACTTCCTATGCATGAGTGGACAGATTATTAAACAATTAAATTAAGTGTAATTTAGAGACTAGGAATGTGGGAACATCTGAAATTAATCTGTTAATTATTAGCTGCATCAGAAAAGTCTTTAGAGCAAAATAAATAAAGTGGTAAATTAAATTCTACCTTGTTGGAAAGTTGAACTTGGCTGATTTAACTTATATGCAAGTAGAAATGTGTAAGATGTAATAGAATTGTAAAACCACTTATTTTTCTTTAGGTTTTTCCTATATACCTTGTCAGGGAAAGACAATAATACTATGCAAGGAGGACAGCAAAATAATCATCCAGGTATTTCTGTGAAACTTTGAATATGAGGGTAGCAAAAGTCACGATAACAGTGCTTATAAATAAGGAAATAAAATGATTAAATAAAATAACAGTTCTAATTTTTGCTAGAAAATTAAGAGGGCTTATACTTTAAACTTGTGCTTAGAAAGTTGAACAAAATATTTAAACCAAATATGCTTTGTTACTTCCATATTAAATAGAATTGTTTATAAGCACATGAATATAAAGAATTTAATATGAAAACTATGTCAGAAAATTACAAGCCATACACAAAGAGGACCGATCAGACATGCGTTAAAAGGTGTGCAATTTTTATTCTGTTTAGCCCGTTTGATGAAGAAATGAAGACTCAAGGGACCTTTTTGCTTATGGGCTTCTATATATTAACTTTGATTCCAGAGTTTGGCAAAGGTGTTTCTGTCCTATGTGCTAGATCTCAAAAGATTAGTGCTGGCATGTAGATTACTAATAACACTCATTTACTTCCAAAGCAGTAAAAGGGTATTGTTTTTTTTTTAAAAATATTACCTGGACTCTTATTTTCTGTTGCAACATGTGCAAATTTCATAAATGGTTTACATAATGCATCCAGTTAGTTTTACAAGAAGTTTTTAAAATTTTCTTTTTATGTTGAATGAGCTTTTTTTCCCCTCAAGTTTCACCTTTTCTAAAGTAAAATAAAATGTGATGTAAGGCCTAATTAACTAAGAGGCAGCAGACATGAACAGACAATTCACTAAAGAGGATATCCAGAAGGCCAATAATAATATGAAAAAAAATTTCATATCACTTCCAATAATAGAGATCTAGATTAAAAACCAGAATGAGATACCATCTGACACCTGTGAGGATAACACATATTAAAAAGACCCCAATAGGGCCTCCCTGGTGGCACAAGGGGTTGAGCGTTGCACTATGGCTCTTCTGCAGCCACTGCAGCGTGAGTTCCATCCTGGGCTAGAGAGGGGACCCACAAGGATCAGCAGATTTCTCCTGCCTTGCTCGCTGCTGCCCTCAACAGTGTATTCAGTCAATCTGCCTGTTCTGTTCTCCACTCTCTCTCTGGTGAATCCTCTCATCCCTGGCACCTCTGGCCTGTACCCCAACTCTTGTATGCATAAATAAATTATTTTAAAAAATTAAAAAGAAGACAACAGCATAGATTCCAGAATGTTCTCCTTTTATTAAAAAATAAAAAGACCCCAACAGCAAATGTGTGGGGAAAGGATACAGAGAGAAGGGAGCCCTACTGCACTGTTAATGGTGCAGTTATGGAAAATAATCTGAATTTACCTTAAAAGAAAATAAGTGAAATGCCACCAACTCAGAAATCCCACTCTTGGACAGCTATTCAAAGAACATGAAACCATCAACATTATATATATATATATATATATATATATATATATATACACACACACAGTTGGTAGACATGTAAGCAGCCTAAATATCCATTAATAGATGATTGGATCAAAAAGATGTCATAAACTGAGCCCTCCCTGGTGGTACAGTGGGTTAAGCAATGCACTATGAAGTAAACTGAGCCACTGCAGCACGAGTTCAATCCCTGCTGCCGTCTGGGAAGGTGACCCACATGGCACAGGTAGACCTCTCCTGCCTCACCCACTGCTCCCCTCAGCAGTGTACTTCTGTTAGTCTGCCTGTTATGCTCCCTACTCTGTCTGGTGGATTTTCTCACCCCCTGCAACTCTGGCCTATATCCCAGTGCTTGTATGCATAAATAAATAAATCTTTTTAAAAAAGAGATGTCATAAACTATAAAATACTATCTAGTCATAAGGAAAGTCAGAATACTGCTATTTTCAGTGTAGTGGAGGGAATTTTAGGGAATTGTGTGTGGGTCAAGCAAGTCAGAATGACCAAAAAATTGGACATTTACATAGAAGATGATTTGACAAAGTAAAATACAAAACAACTGGACATCAAAAAACACTCTGAGGGCTCTGAGGCAAAGGAGTAGAGAAGAGAGAATGGGAAAAGGGGTTATAAACGATGGTGGTAGGAAAAGTAAACGAAAATCACCATATTAATATAAAAATATATGATGCAAGTTCCTTAAAGTTACTCAGTTCATAGCTACTTTTATACCTAAATTTAAACAGATTTAAGTGTAAACTAAATTAGTGTGTATTATTAGTCATAATGTACCATGCATCTATACATTCATATAGTCTTATTTCTAAGGTAACTAAATCACTATTCTCTTGTCCTTTTGATTGTGTGGAATTTGATTTCTATAGCAATGCTCAAGAAAGACTCATGGTAATACTGTTCTGTGATTTCATGATATGTTTGTTTCCATTAAGTTGAAAATCAATTTTCCTGGCATAAAACCATTTGCTCATTTTTTTTTTTTTTTTTTTTTTTAGTATTTTAGTTTTGTAACTCTTGTGTTTTACCATTGCTGCTGAAAAGTTGAATGACAATAAATTTTCTTTCCATTATAGACAATTCACTGTTCTGGCCACATAAAAGATTTATTTTTCTTTTTTTAAAAATAGAAAATTTAATAGATTGTGTCTTTGTATTAGTCTTGGGTACGTGATGTGCTTTTTTTAATACAAAGTTTCAATTTTTTAAAATTTCAGGATTTTTTTCATGCTTCATATATTGGTTCTTTTCCTTTATTTTTTAAAACCCCTTTTTCTAAATGTTAGATCATATATATTGTTGGCATTTGTTGCTTCAAGTTCTTTTGTATTTTTATTTTTTATTTTAAAAAATCCTCTCGTATTTCTCTTAAGACATCATATTGTGTGTTACCCTTGTGTTAGGTCTAATTTAATGTCAATTTAAAATATGTTTAGTTTAAATTGTTTTCTTTAGTTCTGAAATTTTAGAAGAAAACCTGGCTCATGATAACTTTTCTTCATAGAATTCTTTGTTCTATTGCTTTTGAACCCTATTGCTAGGGTTCAGAATTGCAGTGGTTCTCTTCCCTGCCCCTTCCCTCACTCAGTCCAAGTATTTTGTCTGCCCACTCTTTTTATCTTGTAAATGTCCCTTTCCTGGTCCATTTTAATTTCATTCCAGTGTTTTCTTAGTATAGATCCTGATCCTTGTTATGGAAGAAAGTCTTGACTGTTTCAAAAAACGATAGTATCTGGAATTCTCCTGTTCCTTAAATCATTACTTCTGGATTTTAGTACTCATTAATCACTGGCAGATTGCCTTTGGACCCAAGATACAACTTTCCTGTGTCTCCAACTCGTGGCTTATTTGCAGATTTTGGACTTACCAGCCTCTACTATTGGGCAAGAAATTCCTTAACACACACAAATGCACAAACACACACAAACACACACACACATACCTACCTATTGTTTGTTTCTTTGAAGACCCTAATATAAAAGTTATCAACACATAGTCAAAAGTATTGCAGAATTTTTGCTTGATATGTACATATTTTCTGTCATTCTTCCCTATGAATAATATTTCATTTACTCATACAACAGTTTGCTCTTGTACATGCAGATATTTAAGGATAATTATAGTAAGAATTTGTTCTTGGATAATACAGTCAGTAGAACTGCATCTTGAGAAAATTATTTCTACTTGTCTTTCTGATTTCTTCTTACAGAAGGAATGTGAGATATGACATACTTACAGCAACACTGAGAGGTAGGGTAAGAGTGAGGAAGCCTCCAACCTAGATACTAAAAATTGTCAAACAGAGTTATCATGGGTCTTTTATGGTCAAGTTTTGCTTGGTAAAGATTTTGAAATCAAGATCCCTTCAAAAAAAGTAGAATATAATATTTGTGAGTTTATCTCAATCTCTATGTATATTTTTGGATAAACACACATACATTTGTGGATATTTGGATCAGGAAAGAAATAACAGATGATTTGGGGATTTTCATTATTTTTTCCTAGAAGACAAAGTGACAATTATAAATTTTGGCAACATTGTCTAATTACAAACGTGGCTCTTGATTGTTATTAATGATGAAAATGAAAAATCTGTCTATAGGTATTCCCTGTGCTATATGAATTAATTTATTTAATCATAAATTAAATTGTTTTGTTGCAAGAATTGTTTCAAATGAAATATTATTGTCAGCTTTTTATAAATGAAGCAATTGAGTTTTAGAGAAGTTACATAACCTGCCCAAGGTTATGTGGGATTGTATTTGAAGAATCATCTTGACATGTCTCAAAAATCCACCATTACTTTCAACTTTATTGTATCTTTATCCTTTTTTTAAGGGCAAGGGCAAGTGCCAGGATACATCTTTTAAAAGCTGAAGTTTCTGATCAAAGGTCTCTTGTACATATTTCTCCAAGGCACTTCTTATGTATATTGTAATGTTTCCTGACATTCAGCCTGATTAAGTTGACTTAGATTGCACAGGGATGGTAGAACAATAAATTAAAATTTTCTACTTCTTGATTGCCTCACATCATGGAGCTAATGTATCTATAATGTAAAGATACATTATATGTAGCAACACATCTTTTCATATAAAGGAGACTGCTATTGTCTTACAAATCCACAGGAATAGACACCATATAAAAAACAAAATTGTTATGTTAATATTTTTATGTTAAATTTCTATCAGGAAATCATGTCCATTTTTCCATGCTCATTCTCCAAGTAATCAGGAGGATATTAATATTAAAGCATGAAGAGAGCTGTATTACTATACACTACCTCCATATTGCCTAGGAGCTGTGACTCATACTTTAAAAAAAAAGTTTTTTGTTGAATAGAAATTACAGTTAAAGAAAAAAATCTCTCATGCAGAGTTAAGCCGAAATATATTTTATATACACAGAAAGAAAAGGGTTAATTAAACCATCATGGTTAGAGTCACTTTTCTAGAACATTTCCTCTTACAGAATCTATTTGGGCAAATGGATGCAAATTGTGCATACATTTGGTGAGCAGTAAAAGGATATAGTAAAACTTCATTAATTATAAATTCTAGAGAAGAGACAAAATGGACTTTGAATGAACTGAGCCCATTTGTTCCATTATGTACACTTATCTGAATGTATATGGAATTTACAGAATTGAAACACCATTTACTGGACACCTGCTACATGTCACAGGGACTGTGACTTACATTTGCTATCTCATTTAATCTTTCTGTTTAATCTGTGAGATCACTACCGGTATCACATTTTACATGCTAGACGAGTAAGTCTCAAAGTATCTTGCACAAAGATGCATGATTATGAAGCACCAGATTAGTCATCCTACCCAGTTCTGACTTAAACTAAGGTCTTTTCAGGTGCCGTCCTTCCCTGTACAAATCCTTTCCACATATCCATGGAACTGGATTTATATATTCAAGACATCTTTATTTCTCCATTTGAAATGAACAGAAATACTCATTTTATGTGCATATGTTTGCATGTATTATTATCGAGATAATGGTTTACAGCACTGTATATGATTTAGGGAAATAGGTTCATACTTCCTCAGGTGATGTCACCATACCACACCACACCACACCACACCAACGCACTCATAGTCACTTGTATTTTTAATAAACCATTGTTGGTCCAATTCATGGATCAACTGAAATTAGCCATTCATCTGTTCCCTATTTACTCACTCAATATTTGCCAATAAGAAATTTGTGTATATTATTAGTTCCACTTCTAACCTATCAATATTTTTTCACAAGACAGATGATAAATTTTATTAAATGATAGCACAGGCACATCTATTGAGATAAAATTGTTTTTCTTCATTCTGAATATTTATGCAGCAAATAAAATCTAAAAACTGAATAATATGGAACCACATGTAATAGTGGCATTTTATTACTTTAATGCATTGATTATCTAACAATGGTTTGTTTCATTTGTAAACATTTTCTATATTGTTACATCTGTGCAGTTGTCACAGTAACAGTGATTGACAAAATAATGAATATACAGTTAAACTATTAAGACAATAAGCACATGAAAATGTCATAGTTCCTGAGATTATGAAATTTACTCATCCTTGTTCTTTGAATAGATAAACTTCCCTGACCTTTAAATCCTAAGAAAGGATCCTACTGCCTAACTGGATTGTTATTCCACTAGTGCATGACACTCTCTGTCTTGAGTGTATCTGTGTGTGTGAATATGTGTGTGTGTTTGTGTGTGTAGGGTGGTTATATGTATTCCTGTCATTAATCCCAAATTTCCTGAGAATGTCTTTCTGTCCAGGGGTTTTTCTGGTGATATGGGAAGTCAAATATGTAAAATATCAACTGAGTCAGGGAACATTCATCCCCCTTAGCAGTTTTTAACTATGATTAGCCAATTTTGACATAGTAATCAGGATTCAATCAGATTGGGTTCAATCAAGAATCACTTCCATCTGTCATCCTGATCTGACAGAATAGACTTTGAGACTACCAAACTCATAGCCTTTGTGTTTATTCATTATGCTTCAAACATAAAAATAAAAGCATACAGAGTAATATAATGAATACCAAAATTAAGAAACAAATTATTGCTGATTTGAAGCTTTCTTTGTATTGTATTCCCCTTCTTCCCTATTTAGAATTAAGTATCATGTCCAAGGGTTTGTGTGCTTCCCATTTGTGTCTCTATATGACAGCATTAGAGTTTATAATCCAGATTGCAATTCTTCATTAATAGCAGGATGTCGTGTATCATTTTGTGATTTTATTTTCTTAATATGTTTGCAAAATGTCACCATTTTTGTATATGTGAATTTATTTTATGTTGTTTTGCTGTTGTGAATTGTACAGTACATACCGCACCATGCTTTCTACATTTGCTAGTAATGTACACTTGGTTGTTTCTCATTTTATAATTTTACAACAAATATTGCAAAAATATATTTGTGTAAAGTTTCCTATAGCTTGTGCAAGAGTTTTCTGACCCAAACAGAATTGTTGGTAGGAGAGAAAGCCTGTGTTCAGGTATATACCATAATTGCTGTTCACTTGTCAAATTGCTTTTTGATAATGAAGGGGGTCTAGTATGTCAGCTGACTTTTGAATCCTCCTTAATTCCAAGTAAAAAATATATTGATTACTCAGATGTACCTTTAGAAGACTGGACAAATAGTTTGGGGGTAATAAATGTCATAAAATAAATTGATTTTGCCACTCTATAAAGGGAAACTACTATACATAATGATGGTGACAAAATGGAATGGCGCCCTTTCCTACATTTAGGGGTATTTTCCCCTTTATTTATATATTTTTGATATCAATTGTGGTCCCCATGGATTTCCCACCACCATTTCACCAGTGCACCATCATCTCATTCCTTTGTGCTCTTTCTGCTCTTATCCCATTCCTTACCCTGCCCCCCACACAGATTGTTTCTGATTTCTCCTTGTCTTTCTGTTTCTGTTGTGTTACTTTTTTTTTTTCATTGTTATTGTTATTTTCCATGTCCCCTTATATGGTCATTCATAACTAGTACCAGTCATGAAGAAATTTCAATTCAAAACATTACCAAAACTTTAAGAAAAATAAAAGAATAAATCACAACATACATCATTGCAAAGTGTTCCATGTAATCATTGCTAATTATTTTTCTATTGCCTCTCATTTTGTGCAGAGCTTCAAGTACTAGAACAGAGAAGTACTACACCATAGAAGATCTAGAAAACTCACTGGCTAAGGCCAAATCTGTGTTCCAGATCCTTTAAAGATGGACAAAACACCTTTTTCTAAGGAAACTTAGACTCAAGTATTTAATCACGCATATCGACCTATGTCTCTTAGAATACAAATAAAATTTTAATGCATTACACTAAGAAAAAAAAGAATGTCAGTCAAGTAACATTCAAATCTATACAAGTTCATTTTAAAACTAATTACTATTTATCACAACATCTATAAGAATTTTCAACTTGACATTGAACACATTTGTATACAACTTATAGCATGAAAAACAAGGAAAATATAGACATAGACATTGTTGTATACTATAAAAGTTAAGGTATGCTAATTTAATTAATCAATTGGGTTTGAATAGAGTAATTGCATATAACAGAAAGCAGAACAGACCACATGTAGGAAAACATGAAGACACATATCCAGTTTCTCTCTGGAGTTGGGAATGTGACTATTTAAAAATAATTCCTTGATATCTTTCCTTTTGTTAAAGTGGTGATCTATACTGATCAAAGAAATGTTGAACCATATTGTGTGCCTGAGATAATTCCTATCTGATCATAATATATGATATTTTAAAGCATTTTTGAATGTGATTTGCTCAGATCCTATTGAAGATTTTTTTCATCTTTGTTCATGAGGGATGTTGATCTGCAGTTTTCGTTTTGAATAATCTTAAAATAATACTGTAAAGATAGTGACCTTTTTCAAAATTAGATGAGGAATTTGAAGAACTTATTAAGGGCTATATATACCTTAGTAGGTAGCCAATTTGATAGTCAAAACAGAGACTATCTGATTTTGAAATGTATTTTTGTACATATAGATAGATATAAATATATTATATGCACATTTCATTCAGGAATCTCAGAGACCACTTGGAAGAAACAGATGTAACAGAACAATGGCATCATGATATTCTTTAACGGAATTCCTCTTTCCTTCCTTGAATCCATTTTTTTTGTTGTTGTTTTGTTTTGTTTTTTTTTGTTTGTTTGTTTTGTTTTGTTTTTGACAGAACAGCTAAAGTGATACTATTTTAGGTATAAGTTAGATCATTTGACACCTCTGCTTGGACCCTTGAGTAGGAGACTGTTCTCACTCAGATAAAGCTAGAGTCCTGACAATGTCTTGCCTTATCCTGCACGTCTTTGCATTTTTCCGTCTCATTTCTTGCTCTCTTTTCTATTGCACCACAGGATTTCTTCAAACACTCAAAAGGTTTTACTTTTGTACTTACACTGATTATTGGTCTTTTGCTAGAAGTCTCTTCTCACCCCACTTTTTCTTCCCACCCACCCAGTAAATGTACCATGGATTATTATTGCTTCTTTCACTATTATAATCATATGTTATAATATTAGATTATAATAAAATTCACAATCTGAGAGAAGGGGCTGGCACATAGGAAATATCTACCTTATATATATATATATATATATATTGAGTAAATATAAATGAATAAATAGAATGCATGAGTGAATTAGCAAATGCAAACAATGGTATAATAAGGTATGCACAAGTAGTTAAAGGCTCTTAAATCTAACTGCTAAATCTACAAAAGACTTACCAGAGAAATTGCTTCAGTCAGCAACCTGAATGAAAAATGTGTGGTTATCTTGGTGGACATGAAAGTAAAGACATCTCTGAGTAAATAAAAACATACACAAATGCATAGAGCAACCCATAAAATGATGGCTTGTTTGGAGAAATTGCAATTACAATAATTTAGTATTAAATAGATGTTGCACTTCATAAAAAAAAAAAAAAAACAACTGGAATGCTAGAAGGGAGCCAGATTTTGGACCTCTAAGACCACATATCCCAATCAAAGTCAAAGCAGAAAACATATTATACACTCATGTGAGATGCTCTGGTGTACATTAATGAAGGGACTCTTTGTAAAGGTGTGAGCAGTTTAAGAGAAACCAATAAGATGTGGTGGAGTATTCCTCAGATAGCAACATCATCAGTGAGTTGCTATCAGGTATAGACCAAAGAGAAAGGGAATGTTAACTCATCAGCCAAAGTGAACACGCTTTTAGGTTTCTAACTGACCTTAACTCAGGGGAACTGAGCACTGACATAGGGAAACTGATTGCAGTAACAGAGTGAATAACACCGAGTAATTATAGCTTTAAGAGAGAATATTTCAGTTGAGAATGTAATCAAATTGTCACCTACAGGAAATAATACCCTAAACCCATTCTTATTTCACCTCCAATGTCTTGCCATCACCTCTTACTGTTACTGCCAGATGGCAAGGTAGTCAACTGATGATACCAGTATGGGTCAAGCACAAAAAGAGAGTGAGAAGGGGTAGAGAGTTAAACATGTCCAAATAAACATATTTGGAGGGATACAGGGAATATTTGGAACAGTTATAAAAATTTCAGCTGCACAGATGTGAATTTTGGGTGGGAAAGATAAAGATTCACATTCAAAAAAAGGGAAGAGTTATTTGGTGACAGATAGAGAAAAACTAAAATTTGAGTTCAACAGTAGAAAGAATGACATTAAGCAGGATTATAAGGATCCTGGTGAGAATTATTAGGGTCTGATCCAATCACTATGTATCAAAGCAGGAAAGAACTCAAATTAGAGAGTTTATAGCAGTTTACATCACAGTTAAGTCCTGTCCAGAATGAGAAGGATGACCCATTATTGATATTCTGATTTATTTGTTAGCTCACATGCCTAATATGAGGAATGACTGCTTTTAGTTTTAGTAAGACTTTACACCTTGCACAGATAGGGTATTTGCTTTGAAATTCAGGGAGCCTTCTTCACTCATGACCAAAAATTATTTTAATCAAGATAGTAAGTACTTCACCAATTGAATATTTGATTTAGTTATTAAACTAGAAAAGACTCCAAGTTCACTTAATTGCTAGCATTTTTGTTAAAGACAAGGAATATTATGAATAGTAACTTTCATTCTACCTTTAACTAGTTGCTAGTTAACTAGCCAGGCAAAGGTTATATCTACACATAACTAAGTAGTATTTATGTAGCCATTCCCATAATATAACTGAAAAATCCATTAACTTGTCTAAAAAGTCGTAGGTGAAAGGCATTTAAGTGTATTAAGTAATAATTAACCTAAAAGATTCCAACTGTGATTTAATTTTTTTAATAAGTTCACAAAGCCTGGTAATGGTTTGAGAATTTTTTAGAGTGATATATTTAACTTGGCTGAGATTACTTCCAACTATTTTGAACTTTGTACATAAACAATATGAAAGATGTGCATGAAATCACACATATAGTGTAGAGAGAGGAAGAGACTCCCCTGTGTCTTCTTTCTTTACTGAAATGTATCTTAAAGTTAGAAGCCTAGCAACCTGTTGGGAATAGGAAAAATGTCTGGTAAGAGTATTTAGACTACGACTTCATTGCTCTAAATACCCCATGTAACAGTTGAGACTGTAACCCCATGTAACAGTTGGTCTATGTTTCAGCATTTAAGAATTTAATTTATATGAAATAAAATTCCTGCTAGAGCACACATACACCTCTATACATTTTGAATGCAAGTCCTGCCACTAACTAAACACGTAACTTTGGGTAAGTTGTACAGAGTAACTGTGTTACATTTGCTTAATCTATAAAATGAGATATCACCTGCATAGGTTTATTGGAAAAGTTGAGTTAATATTTAAAAAACACTAACTGGGACTTAGTAAGTACTTAAAAATGTTAATTATGGTTTTATATTTTGTTGTATCACTAAGCCTACTTGGAACTTCAGAGACATAAGCTTTTAATTGAATACAGCCTGAAAAATATTATATACATGTCATCTAACCATTCCTTATATGTTCTCTATCTTTTTATCATGAACTATTGTCTATATTATGAGAAATTACTGGAAACCAGAAAAAAGAAAGGACAAAAATTAACAAAACAGAAGAGTGATAGCAAATTACCCAAAGGAAATGAAGACAAGAGAATAAAGGCATAACAAGAATTAGATCTAGTTAATTCAGAAAAAAATTAATGTGGAAGTCATCATTGCTAGGAGAAAGTATTAGTCCACAATGAAGATCAGTGCAGGGGGTATTGTTATATTAGAATATATTACAGCCATTGTTTTCTATTTATTCTACTAAAAATTATGGGCAATCTATTCTTTGTGAATCCCTGAGGATTTATAGATATAAGAGAATTTCTACAAGCACTAAGTCTTATAGAAGAAATGTTTATATCCAGTATGTTCTTTCTACAAATTAGGAAAATTACCATCTCACTTTCGGAGTGTTTTCCCAATTATAAAAAAAAAAAATGGTTATAAAGTCATGGGGCCATAAATTACAGCCATTTGTCATCTGTAAACAAAATTCTACTTCAGAACTAACTATGTGATCTCAGGTTAGTGTTGAATGGCAGTGTTTGCAGTCAGTGATGCTAAGGGTAGCCACTCAGTCCTTAATATGATGAACTGTGGGTATTAGGGCCTCGGATCATAATCACCCACCTCTGTTTATTGCCATATCAAATACATGTATCATCACATTCTTTGTGCACTGAAAAGTGAACTGTTGGGAAGTGGAATTTTATTGGAGGTGTTGATGAATGTGTTCACCATTTTTCTTCATTATAAAATTTAATGATACCTATTAATTGATCAAAATGTAATCCTGAATGATTATAGTTTATAGGAGCATGTACATATTTAGTTGGGCTTCTTAATGTAAGGCTTTGCTGGGTAGCATCATTAGTAAAATGTACCTAATAAATTGCATGCAGTACACAGTTAAGCCAATTCTGGGAACTAATTTTTCTTGCCATTAGAGTAAGGCCATTGGGGTGTGATTACAATTGCTGGAGGTAGCATATGACTTTTCCCTCATCTTGGAGGGAGAAGATCATACAAAGTTCAAGAAAGAGTCATTAATCCCTTTTCTTCAGGGCTGTCAGCCCAGCAGTACATTTTCATAATTGATAATTTCCAACAGGCTGCTTGGCAGGATCTTTATTTCTAGCATTTGTGTTAGGAAAAGTGAACAGTTTCCAATCTCCAATTAGATGTTACTTAACCCCTAGATGGCTTCATATGGTCTTTGATTATCAGTGGTAACCTTACCAGAATTCCTAATGTTTTTGTTTTGATATTTGGAACTTTTACATTATGGATGGATTGAGAAAGGTGCAAGTCTGCTAATTAAATTCCTAAAAAGTTTGAAGTTGCTAATGAGAACTAAGTGAGAAAAATATGAATGTAAAACTAGCCAAATTCTTTAAAGACTATTGGATAAACAAAAAGAAGAATAACAAAATCAACATAGAGTAAAGACCAAGGGAGTGATTTAAAATTATATTTCAAGTCACTTGATGTCCCAGTAGTAGACGTAAAATTTTCATGCATTTGCCTTTTTGGTTTATTATCTTAACTTTGCCAGGGGGACTGTAACTTCTGTAGGATAAAACCTTATTTTACATTTTCCACCTTGATATATAATAACTTACCTTTTTTAAACTAAGTTATTTTAGTTCATTTTAAGTTAACTCACCAGTCAACTTGGACATACATGTGGTTTCTAACTGCTTAACAGAAGGGACTGAGACTGCAAAGAGAAAACAGATTCAAAGATATCTTACGATCAGAAGGACTTTACAGACTTGTATTCCAGGTTTTAATTATTCTGCAGAAAATTCTCATGTAGAAAGATTCCAGAGATACTACTAACATGTTCAAAAAGAGTCTTTACCAACTGTGGGCAACATATTTTAGGCTTCTATTTTAAACTTTAAATTCTTGTAAGTAGAACATGAATTAAATGTTATTATTTGATAATGAAGTCATCACCTTTTTATCTCTCATGAAGTCTGTTGAAGTCTATGTTTCAGAATATGGAAGGAGCACGAACTTACCCCACATTGTTGTCTTCCCTATAGTCAGTGAGGATTTTGAATTACTCCTTCCTGTGAACACAAGATCTTCTTTGGTAATAGTAGTTTTTAAATTTTTGTTGCACAGTGGGCAGCAGGATGCCATCAAGAAGAATAAAAACTGTCATTTCAGAAAGTAAAAGTGCTATACAGGAGAAACAAAAATTTATTCTACTCACATCACTCGTAAAGTCCTATTTGACCTTAACTAAGTAGAAGTGAGCATTGGGTAAGGAAATTAGCTTCAAAGATATCTTATTAATAGAATTGTTTTTAGAAATGTTATTCTAGTTGATAATTATTCTACAGAATTTCATCATCCCAAAAGACTCTAGAGATGCCGCTAAAGTATTCCAAGGGAGATTTTAGTAACTCTGCCCAACATATTTCAAGATACTTTCTGTATAATATAGAGAGTGTCTTAAAATAGGCATTTTTTTCCATTGGAAAACTAATGAATAATTTTCATTATAATTTATAGAGAACTTTAAAAAGGGAAATAATTTAAAACTTTCTTAATTCACACTCATTTCTAATAATAATCTCTTGTACTGAGTCCTGAATTTGCCCTTGCTTTTTAAAAGGATATTTAGTACCTGTTCCTTCTTATTGGGTAACCTAATTAGAGTTGTTAGTTAAGACATGAGATTAAAAAAAAGAAAAGTAAGGTCAAGATTTCTTAAATATTGTTTATATAGTGATCTAGAAAGTAACAGTCAAAGAGGGGCTGGGAGACATGAGAGCATATGGTGATTACCAAGGTTTTTTATGGCTCCATATCTACTTTTTCTCTTGTATTACATGAATGTCTCTTAAGAATGCAGGAAAAACTTGTTTTAGAGGAAAAAGACTCACAAGAACAGTGCTACAAAACTCTGATATGTTTCAAAATACTTTGCTTCAATCTGAACACACAGATTGCTCATCATGGGTAAAAAGATAGTGGAAGGTCTCCTGAGGAGATAGATAAGCCCTAGGACAAGTGATGGTTTAGAAGTGAGGTATTATTTAATTCATGGAGTTAAGGATATTTTCTGGAAGTCAAATTTAGCCTTCCTCTAAATCTACATGGTAACTATAAATTAGTTAAAGATAAGATATCTCAAAAAGTATTCCAGCAAGCAGGATGGAAACATCAGTATATGTTCCCTGAAGGGAATCCTATGAAGTTAGAGAATCATTGGACTGGGGACAGGACATTTGAAATACATGGGACATTTTCCTGTGTTCAGTGTATTCCATAGAGCAATTTTTTTTAGGCTGTACATTTGTTAAATTATTATTTATTTATTTAATTATATTTGACATCATTTGTATTCCCCAGGGAGTTTCCACCACCATTTCACACATGCACCATCACCTCAGTCCCTTGTGCTCCTTCTGCCCTCACCCCTGTCTTTGTCCTTCCCTCCTCCCCTCCCACCCCCATGGTCCCTTTAGTTTATCTTTGACCTTTTGGTCTTGTTGAGTTTTTTTTTTCTTTCTTTCTTTCTTTTTTTTGTTTTGTTTGTTTTTGGTTGTAATTGCCCAGTTCCTTGAGCTTACTCTTCTTCTTCATTTTTGTTGTTGTTGTTGCTCTTTCACATTTCTCCTAATAGTGAAGCCATCCGATATTTTTCTCTTGCCTTCTGAACATGTTTTTCAAATATGAGTCAGGGCTGTTTGGGGTAAGCTATGCTTAAGGTGAAACATGTTTTCCTTGACAGTGTTAAAGTTTGGAAATACATGGGTTCTCATGTCAGTCCTTGTACTTGTAAGTAAGAACACCACAAATATGTTCATTTATTTTCCTATTCTGAAATTCTTCATCTATAAAATAAGATTAGTTAGAATTATTTCCTGACTGACAGCAAGATTTTTCTTAAAGAATGAATGCCTTTATTTAAGAATAAACTGTATCTGAGGTAGAGATAGTGAAACTTGGAGTACATGAGCTTATAAGAGACAAGGAATAAAAGTGAATGCCTATCCACTCTGATAAGCTGGTAAATTTTGCTGAGTGATTTTATTTGTGTAACAGGGAGGTATAACATTCTATTTAATTATCTGATGAATAGATTTTCAGTGGAGTGCTTATCTCCATTATCCCCTAAATCTGTAAAAATTTATAGTGAACTCTGTATCTTGTGTGAATGACATCTTGGTGCAGGGGATATAAGAAGACAGGAGGGTAGGGAATCAAGAAGTGAAACTTGGGTCCTATGAGGAACTCGATAAGTACAAAACAATAAGATATATAATAGAAAAATGAGACTCCATCAGAAGCATGCAAAGAGTTATCAGAAATGTTAGAGAAGGTCCTTGACCTTCCATGTGAATAGGATGGAATTTGAAATTGTTTTACTGCAAATTCAAGATATAGGAAGATTCTACTGATAATATTGCTGAAATAGCTAATATGGTTGTGCAAATACAAAATTATAGTAAATTAGATAATGTACCTGCATTATTTCAATAGCTCATTACTCCACATTTCTCATATTTTTTTATTCCTCTTGCTTTACCTTCCCTGAATTTCTGTGCCCTCATGTCTAACATAGCTTCTCAAGATTTCTATTCTATGATTCTACTAAGATTTGTGCTTACAGATAATGTTCTGTTAGTGTGTAATAGAGGGTTACTCATGGACCCCAAACTCTTAAAGAACACATGCTCTAAAATGTATTCAGCTATCCACATGTACAAAGACAAAGGAAGCATGTTCTCAGTGTTATAGATTTTAATAGAATTTTGTGTATAGGGAGAGAGAAGAAAGGATTAAAGACAATAGTTTCCTAATAAAACTACTGAAATTACCCGTCCCCTCATAGACAAATGCTACACCAAATAGTCTGGACCTGAAGTGAGTTCACTTAGGCCTAAAAACTTGGAATGTTCTGGTGGGGAACCATAAGAAAGGAGTTAAGCAGATTCTAGAGAGCTGGGACAGAAGGATAGACTTAAAATTCAAAATATACCACATAATCCAACATGAGGTAAAGATAACAGCTGCCATTGTCTCTGCCAGGGATCAGGAACAGCCTCCCCATGTGTCTCTTACCCCCGTGTTTCTTCCAAATATCTTCAAGTGTTTCCACATGTCCCTCCTCCACATGTCTCCTCCTCCCATGTATTTCTTCCAAGTACCAGGGAGCAAGTCAAAGCCAGAAAAACAACTAGAGCAGTTACATATGTGTTCCATTATATGTCAAGTATGACTGCTTATCTGCCCCTAGTTCCCAGGAGCTCTCCCCTTAGAATTCAGATTCAGAACCTACTAGTAGTTCTAGTTTTCAGTGACTGAGATGGGATTGAAGTTATAAAGTCAATAGAAGATGGAATTCATTCAGGCTGTCATCACAAGCCCAGAGTTTGGTCCTTATTTTTCCTTTAACAGTTCTATCAGGAAACTCTCTTTGCCTATAAAATGAGGCAATAATCTCCTCCTCATAAAGTTATGAGATTTAATTCACTAAAATTAAATATGGGAAGGTAGCAATTTCTAGAATTAAAAGTGCCAAAAATATACATGTTATATTTAAGTTGTAACTCATAAGTGCTCTAATAAAGAGAGAATGAAATAAAACAGAATATAGGATCTTCTTTAAATAGATACCTCTTTCTCTGGATAATAGAGGCAGAAGGACCATTTGTGACTCTAGAACTTCTTGATTATTACTCTTATTTAATTGCATATCAGAATCAGAACAGGGTCTTCTCAATATCCATTTCAATGACCTATACCTTTTCTAGAGTTCACTGTGTAGAAGGTTGTGTTCCTGGTGACCCAAGACAAGAGGGTATGATAATAGACTGGATAAAGACTGGTCACTCAACCCCTTCACATCCACAGTGCCCTTTTTTTAAAAAAGATTTATTTATTTATGCATACAAGCACGGGGGTACAGGCCAGAGGTGTGGGGGGTGAGAGAATCCACCAGACAGAATGGGTATCAGCACAGGAAGATCAACCGAAATACACTGCTGAGGGGAGCAGCAGGTGAGGCAGGAGAGGTCTGCTGAGCCATGTGGGTCACCTCCCAGCCGGCAGCAGGGATCAAACTCATGTTGCAGTGGCTGCGGTTTGCTTCATAGTGCATTGCTTAACACACTGCGCCACCAGGGAGGGCCCCACAGTGCCCTTTTAACCTAACATCTAACTCAGTAATCTTACATAGAGATGATGCTAGGCATATAGAGCAAATTTCTTGTATTGGTTATTCTGGTTTTCCTTTCATTTCATCGTTGAACTTAAACTATTTCAGAAATTACTAAATGTGAATAACAGTAAAATTCTTTCCATTTATTTTATGAGAATTTGGCAGCATTGACTTAGGATAGGTTTAGGCTAGGGAAGGAATGAGGCCTGCCCTTCAACAGAATTTTTCTGCTGTCATTTAGCGCCATTCCTCCTGATTCTGGTCAATAGCAACAACACATCACTCTGATATCCTTTTATATACTTGTTGACAGCTTTGATGTCTCCACTCTGTCTTTCTATATGCCCCAGAAGGAACAGACACAGTTCTCTTAATCTTCCCACATAGATCTTATTTTGAAATTTCTCTACCATCTTGTGACTTCCTTCAAAGCTTCCCATCTGTTTTCCTTTGAAGAAAACCCATATAGAAAAATCAAAAGGGCAAGAGGAAATAAAAGTGCAAATATATCATTTTTTTTTGCTTTCTCTATTTCATTTTGCTCATTTGTTCATTAATGGAATAATTTACAAAAAGGCAATAAATCTGATATCTAAATGAGTAATTGACTTTGGTCCCCTAACACCATGACTAAGCCAGATGTCTTTTTCAAAATATTGTAAGTTAGATTTCTTGCTGAATGCAGTGAAATCAATGCCCAAGTGCACGTGCATGTGCGCACGTGCACACATACACAGAATAAGAGAGAGAGAACATTTATTTTTAATCCGTTTCTTAAAGAATTTTAAGATTGAATATTGGGTCTAAGATAGATGATATAGACAGGAATGGGAGAATGCGTTGCTTTTTCAAAAGTCTTTTGGAGTTATACATGCAATTTTTTTTTTTTTAGCATTATAAAAATTTTACATGCTTGTAGAGCTCCTTCTGCCACTCGTTTTTTTTTTTTTTTTTGCAATCTTATATTCACTGCAGCTCTCTTTACTATAGCCAAATTACGGATACTACTTGACTGCCTAAATAAGGATAAGCAAATTAGGAAGATGTGGCATATATACATGATGAAATACTACTCAGCTATATGTGTGTGTATATATATGTAATATATGCATATATATGTATATATATACAGAGAGATAAACTCTAGCCGTTTACAACAACATGGATGGAACTGAAAAAGATTATTCTAAGGGAAGTAAGTTAGTAGAAAGACAGGTAAAAGACAAGAGTTTGTCATTTAATGTGGAATA
Source organism: Galemys pyrenaicus (assembly GCA_019455555.1). Taxonomy (NCBI): domain Eukaryota; kingdom Metazoa; phylum Chordata; class Mammalia; order Eulipotyphla; family Talpidae; genus Galemys; species Galemys pyrenaicus. The sequence goes on along the minus strand of JAGFMF010011581.1, from coordinate 4,312,875 downwards.
CAAAGAAACAAAACAAAAGGTCAGATAAATCAAACCAATAATAAATCATGGAAATCTGACTTCATAGCTGAGGTTTCCAGAGGAGGAGCAGGGAGAGGTGAGAGCAGAGTATGGAGGGGCCCAATTATAGTGGAGGACCACAGTTGCCATGGTGTGAGGTGAGGTGTGGTAAATACACCTGAAAGATGTGATCCTGCAACTCTTAATTATATACAGCATTGTGAGTCAATACTCCCTCAATAAGTATGACTAAATAAAAATAAGGGAAGTAACCCACATACTTAGATCAATGAAAGACTACACATGTGAATATGGACCAGAGAGTCCAGAATCTAAAATACCCAATGTCAAGAGGAAAATAAATTGTTAATGTTGAGAAAATGAGTGCCTGTTATATACTAGGTCAACAGTATGTATTACCACTGTACCACAAATAGGCAAACAGAACTACACCTACAAATAGGTAAGTAGGGACTCTGACACCAAGATGACATACATGAATATTCCAGAATCATAAAATATTTTAAGGAAACCGACTCCATTAAAAAAAAGCACCGACTAAGAATTAGAAGAATTAACACCAGCAAAAAGAAACCTAACAGAGAAAATAAACAGGTAGCCCCAAGTAAGCATTTTTAAAATAAGGTATAATTTGCATCAATAAGTGCCTAGATCTTAAAAAATGAAAAATAAAAAAAAAATCACCTCTATCTCAGAAGAACAAAAGATAACTCTAAAATCATTCTTTATCAAGGCACCTCTGAGAAACTGAATACATTTTTAATCCATTCAGTATTTGACCTCATGTTGAGCCTGGCCTATAATTTTCTTTGAGATGGAATATGCATAGCACACAAAATTTATAACGCACAAGTGTATGTGCGTATCCAATTTTATGGTAATTTTTCATGATGATGGTCTCTGCAGTAGATGTATTGGTTGTTTTTGCCACATCTGTACCTTTTTAACGGTAAATGTTAAGTAGGTCTCCTATGTCCAGCTAATATATTGGTAGTATGTCCAATAAAAACTTTGTGAACAATTTAGGGCAAAATATAAAAATAACCTATTTTTGATGGTGTTTTTACTCAACTGGAGTTGAGTAAAATAAATAAAATAAAATAAAATAAAATAAAATAAAAAATTATTTATTTTCTGTACCAGAGATTTTAGGGGCTCTTAAAATATGAATTTATTTTGCAATTTCTACTTTCTAAGAGTGTATGAGAGTAACAAACAGAAATCATTGATTTTGATTATTATTATTAGGGTGCGACCAAGAAATGGATTCATATGGAATATTTTCAAATTTAGTTTGAATCATTACAATGTACAAGCACCTCACTTACATGATAGCAATTCATTGATTTTACAGGAAAATTAAAAATCAATTTGAAAATTCATTTGTAAGAAAAGAACTTCTGCCCCTACTCCAACCCTCCTCAAAAATGTAGAGTAAAAACATAATAAACACTGTATGTTGAGTAACTACATATGAATCTAAAAAGTGCTTTCAACCCTCCAAATCTGATACTAATAAAGCTTTTAAGTGATTTTTGCTAATATGATGGTCTATTTTACATATCTAGTTTACTGGGTTATAGAATCCCCAGATATTTGGTTAAACATTGCTTTTGTCTGTGAGGGCATGTCTTGATGAACTTGGCTTTAAAATTAGTAAAAGAGTAAAGCAGATTACCGTTCCCAACATGTTAATGATACGAATAGAATAAAAAGTGGTGTTCCATCAGTAGTATTAGTTTTCTCTCACCTTTAGACTTGGATTTGAACTAAAATTTATATATCAGCTCACTTGACTTTCAGAACTGACTTAGTCTGGAGTTAATGCCATCAGCTCTCCTAGGTCTGGATTTCTCAGACTCCATAATTTCATGGACCCATTAATTGTTTCTTTCATTTTATTGAGGTAACAATGATTTACAATGCTGTGTATAATAGTGGCACACCTCCTCAGATGTAGGTCACCACACCCACCACCAAGGAACCCACAGTCTTTTTCATGAAACAAATTCTGTAACATATAAGTTATTATATGTTTTATTTTTACATATTATATGTATTTTATTTATACATGACATATATTTTATAAATACATGTCTTTTATAATTAAGTGAAGTAATCAGCATTCTTCAGATAAAGAGAAACAGTATGATAAATAAATATATGACACATATATGCTATATAAATACATATTTTAATTGCAATATAGTATTTATTGCCAATCAATAATAAAATATATAAAAGAGAAGAATATTCTGCAGTTTTTCAATGTAGTGCATCAGTTCTTATATCCTTAATATTTTAAAATTCTGAATGTATATTATGAGTTGAGACTATATTATAGTAAATATAATCTTTATATGATCTCTGCCATGATAATTTCTGTACATTATTGCCTGAAACCCCACTGATAAAATGAAATTACTGATTTTCTACCATAGAGGATATTTGAAATGTATATGCTTTGGAGGAGGAAATACATTGACTTCAACTTATGTAAAAGTGAATGCGTAGTATTAAGTCCCTTTGAGTGTTTGTTTTCAAAGAAAGGATGGAGAAGGAAACAGCTGAAAGGAGAGGAAGCTGTCACAGAAGGAGAAAACACACAGAGGAGGAGGATCAGAAGCTCTAGAGTCTCTTTTTGCCCACTTCACGTTTATATAAAGGCTGCCCATAAGCACCAATTTCTCAAAGTTAACTGGGTACATCTGCATAGATCCTCAGAAATGATGCTAGGCATAAGCGGTTGCTTTCTTTTCCAATTTATTCTGCCTAGAACTATGTGAAAATACAGATAAACAGTTTGCCATCTCGGGCAGCCTGACCCACTATATAAACTCTAGGGAGGGTGGAGAGAGCAAGAATTCTTTTTCTACTTGGGCTTTTTGTAAGCATAACTACCCAAGATCCTTTCAGTAATTGGTAAAGTTATATCTCAATTGTTTACTTGTCAGGACCAACTTGACTACCTTCTGAAGATCACTGTGACACAGTAACTGTTAGAAAATATGAGTAAATGATCAAAAAGGAATTAAAGCTAAAGCTTTTGTCGGTCACTGAAAAATAAAATCCATATACTTAATTTTAATATGTGCAAAATGCCACATTTGATTTTATGCTGAATCGGGTATCATTGTAGACATGAAATTCTATCTGAGGTGTAGGGCAATGTTCAGGAAAAAAAAAATAAAAAAGCATGTAAGGTGAAGAGAGTGAATGAAGTCACCATCTTCAAGTATGCATGCATGGTTGTATTCTGGCTGCAAGGAAATTGAAATGCACAACTGACTGATGATGGCATGGTTCATACAGTGGTGATACTTAAGCTAGGGAAAGTTGAATTTAGATTGTTTAGGTAATATAGTCACTAAATTTTGGTTAATTGGAGACCAGGAGGACATAGTCTTAATTAATACATGATCACAAATAATCAAGTTAAATTCAAGTTCTGCATTTCTGGTATTTGTTTGGAGATAGTATGCTACGTTATTCAAAATATCACCATTTTTCAAATAAAAATACTTAATCATAAATAATTTAAAATGCGCACCAAAAATTCCAAAAGAATATTAGGAAGATAACATATCTAACAAAAATTATTTTTGACTATTATCTCAGCTTCATAATTTTTTAGAATTAAAAAATATTACTAGTAGAATGTTGTACTATATAAACCCTTATGTAATTTAGAGTGAGAAATACATAGGACTTAGTGAATTATCTTTTTTTTATATTTTAAATATGCTTCTTAAATAATTAAAGACCTGCTAAAGTTAAGAAAATCTCTTCTGACTTTTGGTCAAATAAATTTGAAACATTATTATTATACAAGGGATCTCAACATTCAGAAAAGAGACTAAGAATTACTTTAATAGAATGGAGTCATATTTTCTTAGATACATGTTTTAGTTCAAAGTGATAGTTCTTTGTCCCTTATAAAAAAGTCGAGAGAAATCATGCTATTACAATTCTTTCCAGCACCTTTTCTCTACTTCCTGATTATTTTTTTAATTAAATTTATTTATTGTTAATTTTTTACAGTATTTGATTTCTCCCTTCAGATGATTCTTTTTATTGCTGGTAACTAAATATTAAATATTATACTTTTCTTTCCCAAATTCATATGTAGAAGCACTAATAGAGGTGCTGAGAGGTGATGTACCTGGGAGGTTATTAGGTCCTGATGGTGGAGACACCACGGTAGAACGAGTATCTTCACAAGAAGAAGATAACTAGCCTTCTCTGTAGACTATGTGAGGACACAGGAGCAACTATGCATGAGCCATAAAGTGGCTATCACCAGACACTAGATCTGCAGTTACCTTAAATTCAGGTATACCGCCTCCAGATTTGTAACAGATGTCTGTTATTTAAGTTACCGGTATATTTGTTCTAGCATCTGGAACTAAGATAGAGATTGGTACTGAGAGTTTGGTGTCTCTTTTAAAAATACCCAAACAATGTAAAAGTGACTAGCAATATTGTAGTGAATAAACCTGGTGGCATTTTGAGGTGCACACTTGAAAAAGCCAATGTTGCTTTATTTTATTGCTTTACTTTGTATTTAAAAGCAATTCTTGTAAGATATCAGAAGGAAGGGAGGATGGCTGTAGTTTCTATCTTCTTAGAAAATAATTTATGATCATCTACTGAAGGTTGGCAGAAATTTGGATAGCAAAGACCATTCTGATGAGGCCTCAAGTAGATGAGGAAGACATTATTGGATAATGGAGAAAAGCATAAAATATAAATTGGCAAAGCACTTGACTGAATTATGTTCATATTCAATGTTTTGTGGAATGTAAACCTTGTGAGCAATGAAACAAATATTTAGTTGAGATTTCTAAGCAATATGTTGAATGAATAATTTATAACCCCCAAATGCTAATAGTAAAATGCAGGAAATAAGGAATTTATTAAAGAATGTTTTTTTTTTTTTAAAGTAAGAAGCAACCAGAGTTTAGAGATTTGAGAAATTCTCAGCCTATCCGTATTGCTGGAGACGCACGGGTATGGACCTGTGACTTTTTGAAAAAGGTTAGTACAGTGAACCTAGTGGATCCAGGACCTTATCGGTCACTTAACAGAAATTAGGGACAGAGATGAAATTATTGCAGATTAGGTTGTAAATAAACAGAGAAACAGGATGAGATGAAATAAAGCTACAAATATTTGTTATCCTTCAATAAAATGGAAGATAGACCTGAATATGATCCAGGAATCTTGAGGGCTATTGCTTCGACTGTTGTTCAGGAAGAAGAGATAGGTCCTCCTAGATTTCAAAGGGTGAGAACTAAGATATTTAATTTAATTACCATTTTTACTCTAATATATGTAACCTCTATTGTTGGTGCCCTGGCGCCCCCGCCCGGGAACACTGTGACATCAGTGCACTTCCTCTTTGGGGAAGTGGCTTTGCCTTTCCTGGTTCACTGGGCATGACGACCCCTAGCACGCCAAATAAGGTTATGTAATTGCTCATTGGCTGAACGCTGTTAACTTGCTCCTTCCGCCTTGTTCACGATATATAAGCTCTGCTGTATCTGGCATAAAAGAAGACATGCCTTGACCAAGCAAGTGTGTGCGTGTCTTCCTCTGCGGCTCCCCCCCCCCCCTTTTTATTTTCAGGTCACTGCTCTCCCCTCGAAGCCCCCATTGACTGTCCCGCGGGTTCGGACAATCTATCTACTAAAAAAATGTAACTTTTCTTAGTATTTGCTTGAGGCAGTTTAGCAAATATGTAACAGACATAGAATAGAGTTAGGATACTTGGTAATAAAATTTCTTGGGCCTCCCTGGTGGTGCACCAGGTTGAGTACCGCACTGTGAAGCATCCAGCTCAAAGTAGTGTGAGTTCGATCCCAGCCAGGGAGGGGACCCACATGGCGCAGCAGACCTCTGCTACTTAGACCGCTGCTCCCCTCAGCAGTGTATTTCAGTCCATCTGCCTGTTCTGCTCCCCGCTCTGTCTGTGGTGAATCCTCTCACCTCCCATGACTCTGGCCTGTACCCCAGCTCTTGTACGCATAAATAAATAATCTTAAAAAAATAATAAAATAAAAATTTTCTTCCATTTTTCATTATGTATTGTGTATTCATGCACAAATATAATGAAATACAGATAAATAGGTTATATAAGATATACTGTTTTTACATATGCATATATGCATGTATGTGTAGTATACATGTACATGTAAAGTGTTTTCATCATGACAAGTACTAAGATGATTAGTATTTTTTTATTAACATGTGCAAGAAAATTGATTTTTAACAAGGCTCTTTTGTCTCAATATTTCTACTTTTTTGATACCATCCATTTGATTAGCTGGATTCGTACATTAAGGAATTTTTAATTTGAAGCTTTCTCATTTACTTTATGTCTCATTTTTGAGAATCTATGTGTGTGTTTTTCTGACTTGTGGGTTACCTCTTATTCTGAAGTTTGACTTCCTTTTCATGTTGCAGATTACCTTCTTGTTATAAATCTTCAAATTATCTACATACTTTTGAGTTTTAGACTTAAGACCTTTAATTCTTATATAAGTACTTATTGTCTCTATTTTATAACTTTTTTTTCCTTGTGGCTGTCTTATTAACAGTGTATGTATGGCAATTACATGACACCATTTTTTCTGTCAAGATTTTGACTTACAGCTTCATCTACTTATTATTTAAAAATTATTAGTTTTTATGTTATCTATATCCTCAACTTATAGTATAGTATCCTCTTTTTTTTTCCTTTTTGCTATTTATTTTTCTACTTTTTATCCCTTTAATTAGATTCTTATTTGTATGGACTCTTCCTATAACTTATCAGGCTTGTATGATGGTTTTATTCCTTGAGTTCAGTTTGGAATTTTTTTTGCTAATGCTTTAATATACTTGCATAATTGAATACCATTCCTCAACAAATTGTTCAATTTTAAGAAAATGTCCAAATCTTATATATTCTGTATAAGATGTGAATTTCTTCATTTCTTTTTATTTTTTTTTTTAGCTTTTTCATTCATTTTTATTTTTTTCTTTATATATATTTGATAGGGTCCCCTTGGATTTCCCACCACCATTTCACTAGTGCACCATAACCTCAATCACTTGTGCTCTTTTATCTTTCCTTATCTGATAAAAATTTGATTCCCTACTGATTTTAGACTAAAACAATGCACGAAGCTTTGTTTTCTTTCTCCTCATTTTTTTTTTTTTTCACTTATTTGTGTCAGAGGATTCCTAGTGGACTATCAAGACTTTTCCCCAGCTACTAGTAGAAATGCCCATGGAGATCACTTAGAAAGAAAGAATATTCACTTTCATCCAAAAATAAGTAGGAAACACTACTGCAACTGTTTGTCAATTGAGATCTAGTTGGGAAACTGAAATTCTATCTCAACATGCCAGTACCAATTCAATGCCTTCCTTTCCTTATGAGGGTGGTATTAGAGAAAGTGGCTAAAATAGTACATTTACATTAGATCTAATTATAACATGATGTGAAAATGGTCAGATATTAATAGAAAAATCATTCACTGTACCTGAAGTAGAATCTCACAAGCTGGAAAACAAACAAGCAAACAAAAAAAAATTAATTCTAAAACCCAAATGATAGAGACATTAGATTATTTATCAGAGGAAAAGTTTTAAAGCAGTCATTGTAAAGATATTTCAATAAGCTATTATAAGCAAACTGAAATAAGTGAAAAAAAATAGAAACTTCAGTGAAAATAATTTCGCAAACAAGAGGAAGATATAAAGAAGAATACAATACAAAATTAGAAGAAATATCACAACCAAAATACAAAATTCTTGAGTGAATTCAGTGGTAGAATGAAGAGGACAAAGAAGAACCAGTAAACTGGAAAACAGAACAGAAACTACTCATCTGAACAGAGGAAAGCAAAGAATAATAAACAGCCTTAGGGACCTATAGTATTAAAAGATGTAATATTTGTATCATTTGCATCTTGGAAAGGGAAACAGAATAAGGAGGAGCTGAAAGATACTCAAATAAATAATGCCAAGAGACTTCTCAGTAGTCTGGAACATAAAAGAAACTGACAAATTTAAAAGAATTAAAATCATGCAGTGTGTTTTGATCACCATTGAATGAAACTTGAAATTACTAACAAAGATACAAGGGAAATCTGCTAACACTTGGAAGCTAAGTAAGAGACATCTAAATAATCCTTGGGTCAACAGGAAATGTTAAGGGAAATTGAAAAATACTTTAAAGAAAATAAAACCATCAAAAAGTAAGGAAGCAGCAAGATGATCAAACAAGATGTTCCTTGTGTGTGTCCTTCCTGAAAAACAATCCTTTGACAGCCATTCACAGTCAAAAAATGTGGAAGCACTGGCACCCACGCAGGATACGGAAACACTGGTGCAGTCCAAAACTGAGGGCCATTTGAGAAGGCAGGCTCATATTCGGGTGGCTAACTCTCCATCCACTCTAGACCAAAAGTACCTCTGGATCCTGAATAACTGGGCATAGGCCTATGTTCATAATAATAATAATAATAATAAAAGGAACTGAATGTTTATATCATTTTTATTCAAAATATTAAAATAGCAAAATGCTGAAACAATCTAGTTGTTCTTGGGCTGGTGAAGGGTTAATGAAATGATGTGCATTGTACCATGGAGTACTCTGCAATAACAATGAATGAACAGTTGATACACAGAACAGCCAGGATGCCTCCATAATATACTCTAAGTGGGGGCGGGGGAGAAATCCTTCTCCAAAGGTCACATGCTGTATGATTGCATTTATATATCATTTTTGAAGTGGCAGATTTCAAAAATAGAGAACAGATTAGTGGTTGCCAGAGGTGAAATAAATGGTGAGAATGGAAGTAGGTGTGGTTCCAAAAGGACTACAGGAAGGATCTTTGTGGTGATGAAAATATTTTGTTCTTAACTGTATCAATCCATTGTCACCCTTGTGAAACTGTGCTGTAGTTTTTCAAAAATTCACCATTCTGAAAACAGGTGAAGGTTCTAGAGATCTGTCTGTATTATTCTTTGCAATTTATGAGCAAATCTACATATGACAAAATTGAAAGTTTAAATAAAAACAAATGGAGTTTGTGAGAAAAATAAAGCTGTGACGCTGTGCTCAACAACTTGGTTAGTGATCCATAAAGAGATAGGAACCTAATTACAATATTAAATTTTACACATGTAAACTGGTCAAGAAATACATAAATACTATAATAAATATGACATTTTACCCTGGAAAGGAAAATGCCTCAAAGCCTTAAGAGTGTTGTGCCTAATTAACCACTGGAAAAGGTTTCATTATAATGATTACTATGGTTTTAAATATCGTCAAAATACTACAAGCTTTTATTACAATCAGATTTTCTTCTGAAAATCTTAACAACTTATTTTTAATTTATTGTGAATTATAGGAATATTCAACATCATAATAATTCTTCCATAGTAAGAAGACTTTTCAGAGTTATATAAACTTTCATTTATTGAAGGGACTTGGTCAGTCACAAGGTAGAGAAAAGTAACTTTTTGAGTTCTAGACTGTCATACATTAGGAAGGACTATAATCTAGATGTGAAAGTATTTTTTTCTGTAGTTGTATTAGTTCTGTAGTTGCTTGGCAAAAATATGGAAACATAAGCATCTGAGTTTCATTTTAAGCTGATATTTGTAAAATTTAATTCTTCTAAAGTAAGCCTTTATACTAACATTTTGAGGAAAATGTAATATTGAAATTTGTATGAATGTACATTAATTTAATCCATGTGTGCCTATGTTTAGCAACCAACTAGAAAATTAATATCTATCCCTCTATAGTGATAAAAGCTCAAAATTCATCACAGTGCAAACCCTTCTTAACTAAATCACAGTTATGACAATAAATTCTTATCTTGAAATTCTTAAACACAAGAGAATAAAGATCTTAATAATGAAAATTAATGTATTGCTATCCATTTAAACTGTATATTCGGAAAGATTACATTTCATTGGGGAGCTTTCTCTAGCTTAATAAATGAGAATCTTCTGTCCACTAGGTAAGAAATGAGCCTGGTTATCTGCACAAGCAAGGTCAGCTCACTGATCAAAACAATACTAGAAAAGTCAGAAGGTGTTGGAATGGCACTTAATCGCCAGACTTAGACTATGACCTTGACACAAGCACATTTTTGTCTTTATTAGAAAATAGCGATTTACAATGATTTTCTTTTTTAATTAGTTGCTTAAAAAGGGAGGGACATTTCTCATAGTAAGATGACAAATATCTATAAGGATAAAACCTCCAGTCACTCCCCCATCTACTTCTTGTTTGTGGATCTCAAGACAGAAGCCACATTGATGTAATGAATACATTTAATAAAACAAAAAATTGAATGTTGAGCTGTGACAGTCAGATTGGTTTTGGAGTTAGGCCACATTCTCAAGTGATTCCCTTGTTCTGTTGGGAGGTCCAGCACCTAAATGTATTAGAATGCTCTGAAAGTTCATTAATGAATCTGAACTAAAACTGAAACACTGACTGAAACAGGTGCCTGGCTCTGCCCTTGATGTGTGCTAAATAAGCCCGTGGGCGAGAATAGGAAATTAACATTGTGAGGCTGAACTATACAAATTGGGAAAATGAACAAAGTTTTGCTTGAGAAGTGTTCTTGGGGGTAAAGGATGTGACCCCCTTGAAAGAAAATAACTGAGAACTATGTGGTGAATCTGGAAGTTGGGGCCAAACAGGACCCTATAGGAAAATAAAAGAATAATGAGTCACAGTAAGACAACAAATTGTGAGACTGTTGCTGGTCATCTGGTCATTCAAGAACACACACACACATGCAAATCCACACAACTTCCCTTCCCCAGTGCTCTTCCTGAGTACATGTACTATGACATAAAGGCAAGAATTAAGTCACTATGCTCCAGTTTTTCAAAGATATGTGCTTTACAAAGAACCGTGGTAGAAATGAAGTAAGACAAAAAACACTTAGGAAATCTGCTGTGAGCGAGGTAGTGGCAATAGCAAAGAAGACAGCTTTGATCTCTGAGTTTATGTGTAGATGGTACAAATAACAAAATTCATGTATATCAGTAACTGTAACCTTATTTTGCTATTACTTAATTTGATGCTTTTATGTTCTAATATAGCCAGAAGGAAAAGAAACCAAATAATTTTTCAGAGACTTCAGTGTATAAATCTGGTCCAAGTTGCATAGCTTTATGAAATGCTAAATTGTGGGAGCACCTTCTTGTCTTTCTTCATTCACATATGATGCCATCAGCCTGTCTGGTGATTGAACAGATCTGTAGTTAAAGATCACATCACCCCATATGGTTCTTCATCTAGCCCTTTTTGTGCCCCACTATTCTAAATGCACATTTGTGACATACTTGAGTTTGTGGAAATTATCTTGCCATGGTCCAGTTCCCTGGGAGATTTGGGGGCAGGAATCTCAGTGAACTTGTCTCGGCTTCATTAGTCTCAGCTTGTTCCTCAGTCAGTAGTGAATGCTGAGGGGTTCCCAGAGGGCATCCTCCTTCCAAGAATTCCCAGTGCAGACCTTCTCTCTCTAGGACCTACTAGCATCTGAAGCTTCTCATTTTTCTTCTTTCTCTTCTCACTCCTTTAACATGGAACTGACTTTTCTACTTGGATGATTTCAGCAAATGGAAATAGATTGAACTGGGTCTTTTGAGACCACTATAGCATCAGAGATAATAGAAGCCTAGCCAATAATAGCTGAAAATTTCCTAATTTGTCTTCCCAGTTTACATTAGGGACCAAGGCTTGTGAAAATAAAATCTCAGAATAGAATTCTTTATCCCCATCTTCTTAGCTGTTGAATTTCCTAGGGCAAAGAGCTTAGAAATGCCTAGATGCTTTAATTTGGAGACAATGGGTGGGTTGTAAAAACCAAAGGAGAAATTACAGGGGGGAAAGAGGAGAAGGAGAGAGGGACTGCTATGCCACATAAGTGAAATCTGCTGTTCATCCACCTAGTGGATACTCAGAGTACTGAAGTATGAATTACTGTGCATGCTGCAACGAACAACTATTAAGTGGGAAAGTTGGGATAAAGCTGAGGAACAGAGACACCCTTTTTGCTCATATTTTATGATTTTGCAGTGAATGTCCTGACTTGCTCACAACTCAGTAAATGCTAAATTTGGGGATTTCCCATTAATAGGGGATTTGAAATGTTATTTAACAGTGAATCAAATAGTCAGAAATCTTAAACTATAAGAGAGTTTCTAATTAATAGTTAGTCCATACTTAAAAAACTATGGAATATGAAACAAATGTGGATCAAAGGCACATAGAATTTCATATATTATTTTCCTTTTCATGTAATCTTTTAGATGAAGATAAGACAATGAATATTTAAGGTGGATATTTGCTGAAATTAACAACGAACTTCTGCATGTTATATAAATAAGGGCTTTCAATTAAAATTGGTGAAAACTTGTCTTATGACACCCAGTAAAGCTGGTTATTCAACAGTGGTTATGTGCTGGTAGTTTGGTGCTCCTTGTTTACTAACTTGTTGTAGGTATCAGACAGTATTACAGATCTAATTCAACGAATACAGTAAACTAAGTGAGAACAAAATTGGCAGGAAACAATGTGAAACTATTGTAATATCAGTTATAAATATATCAAACAATTACCATGTGTCATTTTATTTATCACATAACTCATTAATCCCTAAAAGCCTTATGGGGATACACTATTTTTAACTTAGTTTTCAGGTAAGGAAATGGTAACAGTGAGCATTCCCTCTGTATCCTAGAAGGTCCATTTCCCTTGAACATCATAGACAAAAAGATCATTAGCCTTAGCAGAGAAGCAGTTGGGGTTTAAAATAGTGTTTCAAGTTTTTAAAATAAGTTCATATGTGTTTATTTGGACTGATAAAATGTTAATGTGTTCACTTGATCAAAAGCTTCATGTTTGAGAATATATTATTTAGGTATATTTACATATATGTATGTATATATTTCCCTACTATTTCTCTAAGTACCTATCTAAGGTTTTCTTCCTTTGGTTTGCTATGATCAGTCTATACATGTATATGCATACATACATGCATACATACATATATGCATGCATATATTGCCCTACTATTTCTCTAATAATCTGTCTAAGGTTTTCTCCGTTTGACTTGCTATGATCAATCTACACCTGAGATAGCTGGGAAATGTTAAGTGTTAGGTGATAATTAGGGCTTAGGGAAAAACAAAAGTGTAAGTTACTCTGTTGAAGTAACCCACAGGTTCTATCACCCAAGCACATAACATTCTCAGTATATGTAGTTGTGGTAGGGAGAAAAATTTAGAGTCAGGCAGACTAGAATTTGTAAGTTTGCACTGTGACCTTGGCAGAGTTGTTTAAATTCTCCAATCCTCAATTTCCTAATTATAACAAATAGTAATGCTTGTGCAAATTGCTATGGAGAGTAAAATGAGATAACATAAATCTACCCAAAACATTTCTGGTCATTAATCAATATTAGCAACTATCTTTCAGCAGGAGCATTGTGTTGGTACCTATGAGAATTAAGATTTTGTCACCAAACCTCTGAGGTCAAATTGTAAGATATCTGTTGAACATAGTGTTCTTGATTCTCATGAGTTGCAAAATACCATGATTTCTGTGGTCAAACTGCCTGGGTGTGAATTATTTATCTGTCACTTGGCTAGCTGGTGATTCTAGCCAAGTTGCTTAATGTCTTCTATGTCTTTGTTTATTCATCTGTAAGATGTGCATAATAATATTATGTCCACATTGGAAAATGAAGTACTTTATTATTTAAAATTTCTAGAGCCATTACTTATACATAATTAGCACTCTATAGGTATTTGTTAAACAAATAACTTCATAGTTATTCCAGTTTACTCTCCACTAATTGGTCAGCCAGGATTTTGATATTCCTTGATTAATTATTCCATATCTTTAGAGATAATCAGCGGTATAAGTTTTAAATATTTAGCACATACTATTTTAGGCTGATTAGTACTGCTTCACAATGTTGTCCTGAAACTACCTATAAAGTCATTAATTTGTAAATATTAGTTTTTTAAATTTATATTTGTGATACTTTTGTGTATTTCAACAGAAGAAAAGCTAAAGAAAATTTGAATTCCTTATATATTTCCCAAGGATATCTAACCTCAACTATCCCCCTCATAAGGGTCTGAGTTCATGCAGGAAGAAAGGAAGAGGCCTGAGCAAAAGTACAGTTACCTTGATGTCAGGGATTGTGGTTATCTAACAGCAAAATAACAGAATATTATGGATATAGGTGATCAGAAGTCCAAGTTAGTAATTTCCTCCAGTCTTCAGGAGTTCTGTTGCCTTAATCTGCAATCTGTTGCCAGCCAATCAGAATTCTCCCCAAATATGAACTGCATTCTCCACACAGCATTTGGAGTGTTCCAGACTTATTTCTGATCCCAGTGTATGATTAGATGTTGACTGAATGAGTCTCTCAGACAAGTGATGAGACACCTTGACAAGGTTATAGTCGGTAACTCACATGCTCCATCTCATACAATTTAGGGTTTGAAGGTGGTGGCTACATTTATTTCTGTTAAGTGATCATTGGTGATAAATGGCAGGGTTCATTTTCCAGCTTAACACTTTTGTGAGGGTGAATAATGGAGAGGTAAAAGCAAAGGAGATGCTTTAACAAAAGGAGAACGAGCAGTGGGGTTTAGCTTGCTCCATCAGTTTAAAATAATATCCCTTATTTCCACCTATTGCCATTTTCAATGCTTCTCCCTTTAATGAAAGTTGTTTTTGAGAAAATTTAAACATATAAGAATCAAATCAACTAAGGGATTATTAATTATGATTTCTGTGGAGTGTAGTCCCTTCATATATTTTGTCAGGTTTTATCCAGATTGAAAGTGAAAGTGAAATTTAAATGTAAATCTATTTAGAATATAGTTATGAATGGAAGCTTAAAGTACAATATAATGGAAAGATCGTTTAAAAAAAAGAAAACAGACCACAATTTGTTCATGTGTAGCAAGCCAGAAGTATACAATAACAAATTCAGAAGCATATAACATCAAGTGTGGATGAGGTTCCATTTAGTCCCCTACAGAATGATAGAAATTGACGTTCAAAACTTTAATGGGAAGAAATAGAAAATATTTTATCCCTGCCTGCTCTTCTAATTGAGATTCTATTGATTTGTGTTAAGGATGGCAATAACAATGATGCCCAAGGGTGGTTAGATGAAACTAACCCATTGACTTTAGAGCTCAACAAAATATGAGTTTTTAACCTACTTTTCCCCTTTGGCTATTCCTACTACTTGCTTTAGCTATTAATTCCATTATCAAAGTCAAGCTAAATTCTCTAGCTGCTAAGATATGTTAGAAAATACAGCAAAGGAAAGGTTAGTGGTCCCCATCCCTTGATTGCTGAATGCCTGGGGTCCTGCTGTGTGGCAGGATGACGCATTGTTCCCTGTGCCTTCTTTGCCATAACCCTACTCTTCTACAACCCAGTATATAATTTTACAATCTTTCCCACCATTAGCACATTTCAATAAAGTTCAAATTTGTATAGCCTCAAAGCCATTAACATTTTGTAGCACATTCTGGGTGGCACATTCCTCATTCAGAAAAATGTCTGCAGAGGAACACTCTTCTGATATATTACACTCTTTGGTTCATCATTTAAAACTTGAGTCATCTACCAGCATATACATCTTATTTAAAGTGTCAAAAGAGGGCAAAAAATGCATTGACTTAAAGAGCCTTGTTACTTAAACTTCATGGATCACTGCATTCATTTTCTCTTTTCAGTGTGTTAACCATTTTTTCTATTTTTCTCTCTATTCATTTTCTTTTGAAAAAGGGAATAGGAGGGAAAATGGGCAACATCTTTAAAGAACAGTGTTTAAATTCAGCTTCTTAGGGATGAGTAATCAGAATGATCATTCTCCATGCATAAACAAGATATAGAATATCTACAGCCTTAGAAATGTTTTCTTTGCAGATTAATATACTTGTAAAATATTGGTATAATCTTCAAGTAGAAATTTCCCACTGTGTGGAGATTCTCAGTGAAACCATGAAAGTTTGGAGCAAGGTCCTTCGAGTTTGAAAATCAGAGCATTGGTCCTTTTGGTGACTCTAAGAATTTGTTAAGACATAAATCACTAAATATATAAATAATGTTATGTCCAATACAGGCTCAGTGTCATTGCTTATGCTATATGCAGGTGAGGGTGCTTGGATGGATGGTGACTTCCAAGTTGTGATGGGGCAGACTCTTCTGAAGTAGTGTTTGCTGGACATTGATTCACCTAAAAGCTTGTTAATAACAACAGTGCCCAAAGCACACGCCAAAGAGTCTGTTTGCAAGTGGTCTGGGATAGTGCTTTGACTTCTGTAATTTTATAAGTCTCAGATTATTTTTATAGACATTTAATTTAGGAAACACTGAGTTAGGGGATTCTTCAGTGCATTCATGTTAAATACAAATGCCCCTCAGAGAAATATGTTAGATTCAAATACATTTTCTAATAAATTTCTGCCTGCCTTGTAGAATGACTCAGAGCACAAAACTGGTGTGTGCTAATAAAGTGGCTGATGGTGGGCTTGGTCAGTGAGCTTGGGGGTTGGGTGGAGGAATCCTTGATTTGTAGGTATTGTTAATTTCTATAAGTCCTACTGTGGTAAATTTCAATCTATCTACTAATGTATTAACAACTCACACAATTTCTGAATACCGCTTTTTATAAACTGATGAGATCTGACTCTTTCATACCTCTGAGACTATGAGACTGAATGTATAAACTAGGGCCAAAAAGGTACAGCAGCGTTTGGATTATATTTAGGATTCCAACAAAATTTTATTTGAGACATAGTTCTTTGGACCAGCTAAAGAGGCAGAGGTAAAGAGGAAAATCTTTGAAGGGTGGCTGAGGTCTAGTTTCAGGTTGATTACCTGAAAGCATCTTTGAGAGGAATTATCGAAACATTAACCTGAATGAAACCTAACAGGTCCACACAAAATTAAAAAGTACATCAGAGGCCTCCCTGGTAGTGCAGCACTATGTAGCTATCTGCAACCACTAGACCATGAGTTCTATTCCTGGCCAGGGAGCTGACCCACATGGCTCATAAGACCTCTCCTGCCTCACCCGCTGTTCCCCTCAGCAGTGTGTTTCAGTCGATCTGCCTGTTCTGCTCCCCTCTGTCTCTTAAAAAAAAAAAAAAAAGAGGTAATTCCTATTTATCCTAACTAAAGTGAAGACTTCCTAAATTATCTATGTGTGATCAAGTAGTGCCAGAGTTAACTTTCTCACAGATACTATAGAAATTTCATTTCTGATGTTGTGAAAATGGAAGCCTCTTCCCAATTCAAGATTTTCCTCATAGTTTAATATATGATGTTCCTTTTCCGGGTCTAACTGTGTAAAAAATGGCAATCAGCTCCCTGAACTATTACTAACTTAATATAATTTCTCTGACAATAGGCACGGATCTTCAATTCATATATTAGCTTTATGCTCGCAGTGCCTAACCCTTGGTATGATGATGAGCTTTGTTCTGTCTTTTCAGTGTGTCTTATAGACTAGTAAGCATCACTGCTTCTGCTACTTCTTAGGCCCTCAAGATGGAGGGTGATTCTTTTTACCCCAAACAGAAAAATGAATAGTCAGTGTTTCAGTGACATCTTAGCAGTACTATGAAAACTGAAGAAAATATTGGCAGGACAACCAGTTTGCTTTTCCTCAAGTAACACATAATATAACTACATGGAAAACTAATATAAGATAAAGATAATATTTCAAGAAATAGTTTGCCTTCCTGTTATAATGACAAGAACCTAATATAATAAATTATAAGGAAAAGGGACTAGAGTTGATTTGTACCCACAGAAACAAATGCTGAATGAATAACCTTATTATAAGTATATATTCATTTTCTTATTTGAATTGTCCAAATGATTCCTCACCCTGACACTCTTCTTGCAATACAGTCAAGCATAAGGATTTAGGGGAAGATAGTATTGTTTTTTATTGGTTTTATATGCGAGCTGTATCTCCAAACCAAATTGCTTCATGAAAGGTGATAAAGAGAATTGATATCACAGAATAAAAAGGAACATGCTATTTATAACTGACAGCCTTGAAGGTCTCATCAAAAGCCAAAGCCAATTAAAAAAAAAATCTATCTCGAGATAGTAAGGCAACTTATTTTACCTCTTTTACTCCAAGAGCAGACTACTTTCCACATATTTCTTCTACCCTTTAATTTGGTTCCTGCCAAATTTTAATACATGGGTATTAAAGTATAATTTACAAATAAAAGTAATTTTATTTTTTTAAAGATTTATTTATTTATGCATACAAGCACTGGGGTACAGGCCAGAGGTGTGGGGGTGAGAGGATTCACCACAGACAGAGCGGGGAGCAGAACAGGCAGATCAACTGAAGTACACTGCTGAGGGGAGCAGCGGGCACAGCAGGAGAGGTCTGCTCCACCATGTGGGCCCCCGCTCTGGCCAGCAGCGGGGTTCGAACTCGTGCTACAGTGGCTGCGGTTTGCTTCACAGTGTGTTGCTTAACCCACTGCGCCACCAGGGAGGCCCTAAAAGTAAGTTTAATATATGTGTATTAAAGGGTCAAAATACAATGTGTAATCTTTAGTGTGCAACAATTTAAATTATTCATAAGCAATATATGGAAAATTTCCTTTATTAGCCTGATCACTAATGATAATAAAATAATAATCTGAAAAATAAAAAAAACTTTATTTTTTTTTAATTTTTTTTTTATTAGTTATATTTGACATCATTTGTAGTCCCCAGGGGGTACCCACCACCATTTCACCCGTGCACCATCACCTCA
>JAGFMF010011581.1:4180418-4283782 GCA_019455555.1 Galemys pyrenaicus | reverse complement strand
TTCTGCTCCCGCTCTCTGTGGTGAATCCTCTCACCCCCCACACTTCTGGCCTGTACCCCAGTGCTTGTACGCATAAATAAATAAATCTTTAAAAAAAAAAAGATACATTAGTGTCTTATAAATAAAATTAAATATGTCAGAAGCAGGCTGGGGTAGGTGTTCACTCCATATTATAATTAAGATGATTATGTTGTCAGGACTGTTAGTAATAAAACTAATAAGTGGAATGATCATGATATGATTTAAGTATCTTTGATTTCAAATCTGGTTTTTGTGTGTGTGACTTTGTTTTTATTTGTAATCACAGAAAATCTTATATAAGGATTTAGAGATTTATATTTTTCTCAACTTTATTTTTCACCAACCGTACCTGTGCTTTATCAGATTCCAAATATATTGGTATACCAGACTGAAATTTGACCAAATGGTATATGTCAGCACTTCTACAGTTTTCTCCATGTTCAATTCAGTATGGGTAGCAAGTTGTCATTTTACCTTATGGCCCACATCATTTACATATGGGAAAAATATAGTTATTCCTCTGAGCAGCAATTGAGAAGGAAACATTGAATTGTTTTCAGCTCATTTCTTTTAAGACATTACATCTTACTGTAGGGGAGCAAAAAATCTGCCACCCCCAAATATCTCTTTTTGGAGTGAGGTTTATTTCATGGAATTCCGAAGACTGGATTGATTTTCTTTTGAAAGCTACATTTATATGCAAGCCTCTCTTTGAAATGTGTCTCCCTCACTATTCGAGGAGGAGCCAATCTCCTTATCTCCTTTCAATGGAGACAGCAGAATTTGTCTTTATGTAGTGTGCCTTCCTTGGTGAACCCCCTAACTGACCTTCCCCAATCTTCTCCTAACCTCCCTTGTTAGTTAAGCTTTTGATGATGGCACCTGACACTATGTGTGACCAGTTATTCAGTCATGCTGATTTTTTTTCTTGTGTACAGGAGGTATACATGTTATTTTTAAACTTCTTTTTGGCTTTTTTTTCTTATCAATCTGATGTTTATTTGATTATTTGCTAGCTTAGAAGAAACGAGGGGGTATGGGATGGTTTTCTTTGCACTGTGACATTACAAAGATGCTAATCTTATGCATTTTTTTATTTTATAAATATTATATAGTCTGAAATTTTATCCTGCCAATCATAGGAAGTAATATGGGTTTTATTGCTTATTAGTTGAAATAAATCAGGTTTATAAGGTACTTGATAAAATATGAACATCATAAAGGGAAATAATGCAGTCATGTAACAGTAAAACATAAAGACTGTTTTGCCTGCAGAATTATTTCAAAATAGGTTTATTATTACCTCATAAAAACCAAGAGATATTCATGATTGATGTAAGGGAAAAGAACACTCTCTTGGTTAGGGTTATGTAACTTACTTGATATTTTGATTCAATCTAAACATTTTTTGTGGCATAGAGCCTAGTGGTTTCTTGGTGCTTTTGTAGCTTGGACTTCACTGATCTTCTGTTGTTGAAGTCCCAAAACCATTAGTACCGGCAGTAACCAGTAATATAACAAATCCTACACTGATTGCCTAAGTTCAGTTATGATTTGTAAATAACCAAATTGAGTCTTTTGCTTATATCCAGAAAGTCATACTCTAAACCATGAGATTTTATTTGCACAGAGGAGTTTATTATATTAGGTGGCCACTAAGAAAGTCAGCAATTAGGTTGGCACCCTAATGGAAGCTAGTTCCCCAAACGGGGGGAGTGATATGATTATATGTGGGGAGAAGGCATGTGAGGGGGAACAGAATGTGAAAAGAGTATGCATGTGGAGTGTAGGGGGCAGAGACACTTCATATTTCCAAGTCTCGAGGCAGTGCCAGATACTCTAGATGGCTTGAGTTATGGTATTTGACATTTTTAGCAGGGAATGTCTTCTCAGGGCAACAATCAACAGATATTTGTTTTTGAAGGGGCATGGAGAATTTTATTAGGAATAAAACAATCAATTTTCCAAGTTCTCAGCAATCCTGTTGGAGCCAGCTAATGATTAATAATGAAGAAGGGGAAGGGGGGAGAAAGAACAAAAGGTGGTTGGAGTTTAATTCCACTTACTACTAATTTTTAGTCCAGAGGAGGTTTGTCTCTGTGTGTGTGTTGTTGTTGTTTCAAAGTGAAGGGGACTCACTATAGATTGGATTGCCACAAATAGAAATTATAAATCATCTAAATAGATTTTTCCCATTTAGAAATTATAACAGCATCATAAAGCTTATTTAATGTTTATCTTTGGTGTTTTGTTACTGGAAAAGTAGTGTGTGTTTGTCTGTGCATGTGTGTACATTTGTACTTGTGTATGTTTAAAGATGAAGAATATGGAAAGAGAAGGGGAATCACAAGAGTGACTATTTTTAGAATTGTTTCTTGTCTTCAAGAGGGAGGATATTTGGATGGTGGTTAAAATTATTACACAAAATCAGTTTTCTGAGATTTTAAATTTTATTTGTGCAATAACTTTCTTCTGTTGCCTCAGTTTTCATGGACTGTTCAGGACTTAGTAAAGATGAGACATGTCAGTAGAATCCTTTAGGGTTTTTTGTCAGTGTAAGTACTGTGTAATTAGGTATTCGTTTTCTCCTCCTACCCCTACCAAATCTAATGAGAAAAATATGGTAGTTTTCATAGATTAGAGTGGAAACTTTCAAAAGATAATGATGGCCATAGAAATACAATAATGACCATTCTTTGGTAAACTTCAAAACAGGATAGTCTAATATTTCTGCTGATTTTGTTAAAACTTCCACCTAATAATCTGTGCATAAGGCAGATGTGAAAATTTGACATCTTTAAAATCATTTTTAAAATGAAGTCAGGGAGACATTTCAGATGAATTGCATTATCTGTGTCCTTGAACTGGGCCAAAGAATTTGGACTGGCCTAAAGCAAATGTTTTAAGAAACCATCTAGTAAACAATTGTCTCAGAAGTCAACCCCAATGGAACGGATAAGTATGGACCTTTAGCTGTAGACAGAATCAGTCAAGTTCCCTTTTTACTTTTTTCCAGATAATCGGTTACCAATTATGTATAATCAAGAATAGTTTAAGCTTGTTACACTATTCAACTATTTTGTTTAACCTTTTAGTCTCTCTTCCTGTTTTCTTGCCATAAAAATCCCTGACTTTTCCCTAAAACACATTTTAGTTTTTCTGTTTGATACCAATGGCCCCAATTAGTGGGTCCCATACAGTCACATTTTGCCTTTATAATTGTCTCATTAATTTTTTGGTCGACAATAATATAATTAAGTATCCCTGGCATTTCTAGCCATAAACAGTGACCCGTGTACTGAAATTTTGAACTATTCCTATTCATATCAAGAACTAAGTCAAAAAATAGGATGTCATTCAAATGGCCAATAATAAATATTCCCAGTAGGTAATTAGAAATAATTTCATCTGAGGAACAGTGTGAAGACATTAGAAATACTACTGACACATATATATTGATATTGATGCTATATTGTGGAGAAAAAAAGCATTTGCTGCTAGTAATCGGAAATTAATCACCATCCAGATTTTCTAGACTTAGTTTTTCTAAGAGTAAGGTACATGGTAGTGATTTTTGTACAGGTGGAAAAAGTGATTCTGAAAGTAATAGTGTCTGTGTTAATTGGTGGATTGGAAGCTTTATAGATAACAGGGAAACTTTTTGTCATGCAAAAGGTATTTGATGCATACTTTCACAATTAAATAATGTTTATAAAGTAAATAGTTAATTTATGAAGTAAATAGTTCAGTGCCTACCAAGTAATACTTGGTTAATAAATGGGACACAATATTAGTCTTCATGTATATCAAGAAATAGAACCAGAATAACAGCTTGCAATTATCAGAATAGTTGTTTGGTCAAATAGCTAGCACATATGGCACATTGTGGCAATTACTCAAGGTCAAATACTGAAAGAACCCAGGAGATTCCATATAAGGTTTTATTAAAGATGAAAGATATAGTACAGCAGGGAAAAAACAAAACATAGGCAAATATCAGAGCGGTCTAAGGCCTAAAGGCACAGCTGCAGGGACATGGGGAATAATTTATTTTGAGATCAAGAACCTGCAAAAAATATTGCAAGTTACCTTAGTGTTAGTGGAGCCAAGCATGGGTAAGCATGGGAGATTTCCACTGGTGTGACCCATTAGGGCACTTGACTCTGGAAGGTCTGTGAGAATGAGATTGGCTCTTGGTCCTGTGACTTCATGCCAGGCAGGATGTAGTAGATGAGTCAGACAAATAAAAATACACATTTTTCGATAAACAACCACAATATCAATCGCTAGCTGAGGGTTAGTATCATGGCCCTGGGTATTTGGTGGTGATAAGCACATAGCAGCCCTAGCTATTGATCTGCAAGTAACCTATCCTTACTCAGCACTCTGGGAGTTTGAAAAAGGCATACTCCCAGTGTGCTCAGAGCTTAACCAATAATGTGAAGGAGTAGATAAAGCTTCCCTCTCTGAGAACAAAGCCAGAGGCGCATATAGGTTGAGAAACAAACGTGTGTGAGCTGTCCCCTTGTCCCTTCCTACCGCTAATGGTAGTTGCTTCTATGAGGGCACAAACTGTATATTGAGTGGACATGAAGCAAATGAAGTATAGGGAAGAACTATACTTTGGACACTGGACATTTCCACTGGTGTGACCCATGCACTAGGAACTAGATCCAGCTGTGGGCAATGGTCAGACTCACACTTGCAGATACATTTGTTACATTGAAGTTGTGATGATATCTATTCCTGAATAGCTGATATCAAAGAGTCTACGCTCTCCCAGTAAAACGGTAGATGCTGAGAAGAGGGAAAATAGTGATATTAGTGTGTGGAGATCAAAGTAAGCAGGCAATGTTGCAATGGCAAAAAAAAAAAAAAAAAAAAAAAAAATCACAGAATATTTAAAGTTTAATTAAACAGATGAATATTGCCAAGTCCTGCCAGCCACTCTGGGTTCAGGGTTAGGGCACTTGATGCTGGACAGTTTGTGAGAATGAGATTGGCTTTTGGTTCTGTGACAACTTCATGCCAGGCAGGATGTAGGCAGTGTTTCAAATGCAGAAGAGCCAGGACTCCAAGTAACAGAACTGTGACTTAACATTAGCATTTATCCCAGGCACAAGGCACATGCCTAGCAATCACACCAGATGGAAGAGTAAACATAATTCTTTGATTCATGCACTCATCCACAGAACTTGATTTTTAAAATCCAGCCTGATTAAGAAGCTATTGAAAAGCTTAAATAGCACGAAAATTAAGAATCAAATCCTGGTGTCAGAGGTTTGATTTAAATCCCACCTCTATGAATTATCATGTGTGTGACTATGAATTTTTTTTAGTTCTAAACCTTTACTTCAGAAAGGTTTGATTCAGTTCCCTATCTGTAAAATGGGGATGAACAATAGCACCTATTTCAAAGGTATGTTTTTATAACCAAATTGCATAATTAATACAAGGTTCTTAAAATACTATCTAACACAATATAAAATGCAAGCACAGTGTATTAGCTGGTTTTCATATATTCCAGTCTAAGCAACAACAGCTTAGAGACTGGCCAGCTTCTGCTCTACCCTGGCTGCAAATTGGTCAGAAAAAATCCGCTCTCCACTCATTAATTCTCAACAATTTATACCGGTAATGCTAATGCTATACTTTCTTACTCTGCTGAGCCCTCTGACTCCTAAAAACTAAACTGTTCCCTTTTTATAGATTTTATACAGTAAATTGATCTTTTGTGCCCAGTGTTTAGCTTAGCTTACTTCATTGATCACATCTGTTAGACTTGTAAGCTCCTTGCAGGCAGGGAGCACACTCACTTTACCAGTGAGTACTTAATGTTTAACAGAATACCTGGAACCCAGTAGAACAAAAAACAATGGTTTGTTTGAAAAAGGAAAGATAAACCCTCACCCTAAAGATCTGGCATTAGATTATTCTCCCTAATTACCTATTATTAGGTAATAATCTCTGGTTCCCTTCTTTGACTGTACCTATGTTCAATCCCTTTTTTGACTCTACTTTCATTTCTCTAATTTAATATCTCATCCATTCCAATGCAGTCCCAGGTATTCAACCTGGTAGGGTTTCCCAGTTTGGGGTCTGTGACTGGGACCTAGATAAGAGGAGCACTGAGATATCAGCAATGAGGTTCCATTTTTTTCCTGTGGGCTGTATCTTCATGTGGTGTGCTTCTGCCACCACATTTGACCCATTTCTTTTTTTTTTTTTTTTTCGTCAAGGACAGTTGTTGTATCAATAACTTCAGAATGCACTGCATATTCAATAAAAAAATAAATTTAGTGTCTTCATCTCAGCAGTTGAGTTTTGTGCATTGTGCTAATGTCATCAAGCATACATAATACATTTAAGGATGAAATAGACAGTTATTGTGGAAAATAATCATGTTACACTAATGATATGTAATAAATGATACTTTCAAACTATAGCTAAATGATTTAAAGACTTATCTTTTCTTCTTTCATTTTTGCTCATATGTCTAATCAACCAAACCCATCTAAGCAGTGACTGCACACTTAAAGATATGCTGTCATTGCCTCATAATAACATGGCGCTGGACTGTTCCATGGAGTACTTGGTAGATGTGGCACTACCCCTGGGAAGGCGGTCACTTGTCCCAAGTCATTAGAACATAGATTCAGAGTATGCTCTCTCCATTGTATTACAGTGCTTCCCTACAGACCACAATAAAGGAAATGATTGCTCATTTCCCTTTGGCATAATATATACATTTGTCTCTATCAGGAACTATTATATCTTAGGTAGTGATAATTAGCCTCACACCTTGGCAATGAGGTTCCATTTTTTTCCTGTGGGCTGTAACTTCATGTGGTGTGCTTCTGCCACAGTTTCACATTTGACCCATTTCTTTTTTTTTTTCCGTCAAATGAAGGGTACATAATTATTGATCCTGAAATTGTATGGTGTTAAATTAATTGTGGTTTTGAATTTTAAAAAAATGCTTTCCAGGTAGGATGGATTGTTTACTTATTTCATCAGTCGCTGATACTAGTGAAGATTGAGAAGGCTTTAATGATGGGATTTCTTTTTATTATGCTATTGAACAAATTACAGAGCTAATGAGATTTACACTGAATGCAAAATCTCTGTATCACCTGCTGTTTTATGGGTCTTAGAGAAAAATTGTTGGTAATTTTTCCCTTTCTACAATTAGGTAAAAGTTTTTTAAAAGGTTTATTTATTTAATAAACAAGAACTGGGGTACAGGCCAGATGTGCGGGAGAGTGGTGAGAGAGGAGTCACCAGAGACAGAGTGGGGAGCAGAACAGGTGGATTGACTGAAAGACACCTTTGAGGGGTGCAGTAGGTGAGACAGGAGAGGTCTGCTGGGCCATGTAGGTTACCTTCCTGGCCAGGAATTGAACTCATGCTAAAGTGGCTGTGGATAGCTTCATAGTGCTGCCACTTAGTACCCTGGGCCACCAGGGAGACCCAAAGTTTCATTTTTAAACAATATTTTCTCTGAAAATAAAATGTGATGCATTAAAATACATTATCTCTTCATGAGGAATAAATTTGATATGGTAAATTAAACAGTCCACATTAAGAATTTCCTTCTACACTGCTATATCTGATGAAAATAATCTAGTGATAGGGACAAAGTGTGATATCAGAAACTTGAGTTCAAATCACAGCTTGGCTAGTTTTATTTTTTTAAATTGGATTAATTCTTTTTTTTTTTAAAGATTTATTTATTTATGCGTACAAGCACTGGGGTACAGGCCAGAGGTGTGGGGGGTGAGAGGATTCACCACAGAGAGCGGGAACAGAACAGGCAGATCAATGGAAGTACACTGCTGAGGGGAGCAGCGGGCACAGCAGGAGAGGTATGCCGCGCCATGTGGGTCCCCTCCCTGGCCGGCAACAGGGATCGAACTTGTGCTGCAGTGGCTGCGGTTTGCTTCATAGTGTGTTGCTTAACCCACTGCGCCACCGGGGAGGCCCTGGATTAATTCTTAATACTTTAGCATCGACTCTTTCAGATGACTAGTGTAAGTATTCCTGTGAACTATATGTCAGGTAAACATATGTAACCAACTGAACCAATGGCCAGAACAGTATAAAAACCAGATAAACAATAGTGGTGTTGAAGTTGTCTGTGAAATTGAAAATCATGTTAAGTATGTATTAGATATAATAAATTTTAAAGTCACTTTGGATAGAAGTGAATGATTCTAAAATATTGTAAGAACATGCAATAAACTACCTGCAATCTTTCATTACAGCCTATATTAAGACATGAAGGTTTAGAGAGTTGTTGGAGAATCTGATAGTACAATTAGGTGAGGTGTTAATTCTTCTTGGGGCGTGGCAGGTACTGCTTTATTTGAGGACTATTGATTTCTTTTAACATTTAGGATTAGAAGGTATCAATTTTATGGGAATGGCAAATCAGAAACCATTGTCATGACAGGTTAGTACTTTCATATGGATTTAATAAACAGGAAAATGATTTTTCTAAGTGTGATTGAGCAAAAATTTGTGGCGAAGGGAAAAGAAATATTAAAATAGGAAAGGTACATCTATCATAATTCAGATGGACAATTTATTTTATTTGGAATATTATCTATTTCTTTGTTCTTGAACATTTACTCAAGCATTTTTGCTCCATGATGCTAAAGTGCCTCTGTTGCTCTGAAAGTAAGTTATACCAGAAAATCAGGCTCACAAATCCAAATCAGATCTCAAAAGATATGGCACTCCCTCTACCCTAGGCATAACTATATTTTTTTTAGTTCTAAACAATAAAGGAAAGTACTTTCTTACTACCTTGATATATATTTTTGTGGCGCTATATGAGAGCACCCAGGTTGCCACTGAAATCTAGATAAATGATTCAATAAAGATACACAAGAATATAATAGAGGTTCATGTGGTCTGAAAAAGATAAGACACAGTACATTAACCTTTTCCATGAGAAATAAGACAAACATACACATCTATCTAAATGCCTCTTGAAATGCATGCTCACTACATTTTTATCATTGGCTGAAAAATATGCTACTGTTGGGTATCCCCCTTGCTGAGACTTTTTTTTCAAAGCAAACTACCAGTTTCAAACATTCCTCACTCAACTTACCATAAATCAGTAGAGGAAAATAAGTCTGTGATTTTTAAAAACTGCTTTTTGATACAGAAAGTAAAATACAACATATTCTTAAATAGCTGTGGCTTTACCCCATGAAGCACTTCTAAGCTCAGAGACTCAAGGATAGCAGTTTACCAGAAGTATCACTGGAACATGGGCCTGCCTGAGAATTTTGCTCAGAATGGGATCTACTAAATCCATTCCACCTATGTACTTCCCCAGCTCACCCTACACTTTCAAAGTTTTAATTCCCAAAAGAAGTAAATCTTTTCATTCTAAGACTCAAAAATGCTTAAGATTCAAATAACCCTTGAAAAGACATATGAAAGACCTTTCAAGCATTTATTCAATAATTATAGATTAAACTACTTCTCTCTGTCCTGGTGGCCAGGTGTCTCAGCAAATCCTAAAGATAAAGATATAAAGAACACTAAGCTTAAAAGCACATCAAGTCTAGTGGTGGAAACAAACAAACAAAAAAAGTGACAGAGACAGGAAGAGGGGCTACTTTTCTAATAGAGGTAAGAAAAAGTCTGTGGGAGTGTGACGGAGGAGAACAGCACTCGTTTGGGGATAACAAGGAAAGTTTCTTCCAAAATGAGACTTATAACCTGAGCCTGAAGGAGGAGATTTAGTTGAAAATGGAAGGGAGTTGTTTATAAGGTGAGTCATACAGTACAGGTGTGCTAAGGAAGGGGCTCTGTCTTTCATATAAATAAAGTCCTAGAATTTTCCTCTTTTGGGTGGTATTTGAGCAAGTTACTGGGGTCAGGAGCACAACTGGGAAGGAGGCAGTTGGAACTAACTGATAAAGCATGAGGGAAGGGAAGGAAGCCAGACTTTGCACACAGGACTCTATGTACCAGAACTTCTCAGAGTATAGTGAGCTGACTGACACTTTCAGCTTGACTTGGGAGCTTTGCAGAAACCTAGAAACTGATTCATGAGATCTAGATTGGGGTTTCAGTTTCGAAGAGATTTTCTACACCTAATTTTAATACCAAATTATAAACAAATATATTAAGAGTTTGTTCTCTCTTCTGTGGACAGCCCATGAATGGATAAAATTTGTATAAAAGAATATGTAACCTAGGTGAATTGAATGGGCTATATTTCTGAACAAAATGCTTTGGATGTAATAGTAAAATGGATCAGTGAATAAATCAATAGATGACTCTCACAACCCCTGGTATTCAGATTGTAAATATGATTTTTTAACTCCAATTAAGCTTTTTTTTTATGGAAACAGGCATTTTGAAATGTGCAAATTATGGAAAATAGTATGGTGCTGGGTTTATAAACAGTGACTTGAATATTATGAAACATTGTCTATTCTAATACCCCAGTGCAACATAAATCAAGTATTACTTTTTATTGAACACTGACCCTACTTGCTGTAAAATTTTCATATGCTTTTGATGAAATAGACTGGCATTTGGACTGTTTGTTGGATAGTTCTGGGACCCACTTAGTAATCACCAATTGACTCTTGGGAAAATCTTCTCATCAGAGGGAGAAAAAGAGTCTCAATGCTCACCCATATTTGGAAGTTCTACTTGGTAGACAGGCTGCAGGGGAATTGACCTCACTTGTTTTATTTGCTCTGTGTCAGGGTTGTCATAAAAAAAGTAGAAAGTGGGTATTTTAAATTATTTTTTATAGAGAGGGAGAGAAAATGAGAATGAGGGCACACAGATGCCTATTTCTCAAGAATATTGCTCAGTTCAGAGCATCTGAGTCAAAGAATTCCTCCCAGGCTGTTGTTGATTATGACTTATGAAAGGGCACCTCTCCAACCTGACAAGTGTACACAGTGCTGTAGGCTTCAACTTTCCATTAGTAACAAGAGCCCCAAAAGGTTAATTTGTTTTGGCACTTCCTGATTACTTTCTGTGCTCATCTCATTCTGAGACTTCACATTCACCACCTGATTTAGGGACTATACTTAGCAACACATTGTCATTTCCCCCAACTTATTGCTAGCTTTGGTCCTGTGATCTCTAAATGCAGGTAAATAGTTGAAATCAATTTTCTGTTTAGAGGGGTTGATGACACCTAGAGGAATTAGTAGATCTCTCTTCTTGGGTGTGTGTGAGAGTCATGCTGAAATGTCATGCAAAGTGAATGGAATTCAGAAGTCTTATCATGTCCACCACCCAGATGCAGTCCCTTAAATTAGGCTCCCTTGGATTTTTCTCATAACTGTTTGCTATGACGAAACTGTGAACACTAATAGGTCCATCCATTTCAAAAACTGTGAACACTAATAGGTCCATCCATTTAAAAAAAATATTTTTAATATCCGTCGATAAAAATCTCCAGTCTTCTTACTCCCATATGGGGCCTCTAATATAACCCAAACCTTATATCAAACCTTTATGAAAAGCCCTCAGGATACTTTGGTCTGGCAGATCTGATCGCTTTTCAACCTTTCACTCACTTACTACCTTGATTTCCAACACAGTTTTTACGCTTATAGATTGCCTGCTAATAAGATGCTGGCCCAGGTAGGATCTTGAAGCACATCTTTGGAATCTGGGGTTTGTGTTCTTGAAGATTTCACCAAAATATTGCTACATCTTTATCCATTTTGTTGAGCGCACACATGAACCCACACACCTATAATTTGTATACAGATATATATATAAAAACTGATTGTTCTGTTTATAAAAGTATTTAAATACATTAAATAATATTTCTATGATTTATTACTATTCATATTTTTATACTCTTTCTTTTTTCAAAAGGACTGGTCCGTATTGTGACTATCTTATTATTGTGAAGAATAATAACAGCTTGTGGTTAATTTTTTCCTGTACAGCCTCAACTTCCTTATCTGGGAATTTAAATGTTAGGAAAACCTACAAAGCTAAATTTCTGTGGAAGTAATGATCACACTTTTTGCTCAAATGCTAATGAAAGTGCTGACATTTTGTGTCCTTTTCATACTGTTGGTGTCAAGGAATATATCATCAATAATTAGAGGATTTATTTCAGAGTTGGCTCTTTAATGCTATTGTTATACACGGGATTGATCAAAGCTATGTAGGTGATGACTGCGACTAGGGTCACCTCATTGGTTTCTCAGTTTGATTTAAGGACTGTGACTAGATAGCTTTGTAGTGTATAGCACAATTCACCATATGTCAAGATTCACCACCTCTGCCATAATACCACGACTCCTTGAATCAAAGATAGTTCTACTACAGGTTCAGAACTGCACTGGCTTAATGAATTGTATATTTCCAGCCCATTGTCACTTGATTCCTTTAGGTCACTAACGTTTGTGCTTTATCCTGGTTTTGTTTTTTTTATTTTATTTTGACTTTACCTTTCCTTCCAATGAACTTGGCTTTTCTTTTAACTGAAGTCATTTTCTCATGACTGAAATGTTTCTTACTCCCTCCAGGAACAGCCTCACCCAGAGCATTGATGAAGAACTTATAGGGAAGCACTCTTTCAGTTGTGATATAAGTCCTCCAATTTCTTTATCTTATGTTACCCTAAATATCAGCGCTTGATTTCCCCTATGTAAAATCAATAACCACTTAGAAAACAAAGTATAAAATATATTCTAGTCAAATTAGAAATCAATGTAAATGCTTTAGGAATAAATATTAAAAGAACTACTTATCTCCAAACTCATCCAATTGTATAAATTAAATATGTACACTTTAGCATGTAAATAATATCTCAATAAAGTTGTCAAACAGTGTCTGTCATTCAAATGAACATCTAAACAGAGAAATCAACTTGAAAGGAATCCTAAGAAAAACCCAACATGTTTTTTTAAAAAGTCTACATTGATCTATGAATCCAATGCAATTCCAACAAATATTTGATTAAATATTTCTGTGTTTAAAATTTTAAGAAACTGTAATGATAGAAATCAACTCTACTTACACATAATAGTGATAGATATATACTAAGCATATAGAAAGCATTGGTTTTAATAAATGTAATTGTGATATTTGACTCTTTTCACATCACATAAACTTAAAAAATGAAACCCTGACTGGAATAGAATTGGTCAAAATCCTCATCAGATATTGCAGCTCTGAATGTGAAATCAAAAAAGGAAATTAACAGATGATAAAGCGCTCAAATATATATACATACATAACAATAAGGCTTGTTTTGTTTATTTTTGTTCGTTCATTTGTTTTGCAAAGGCAGTAGCAGAAAATTCAAACCTTAGTACAGAAAGTTACAGATATTCATCGTAATCCATACAACAAAATGGACTATGTAAGACAAACTTTGGCAGACACAAAACACACAAAAATGCAAATTACTAAGACTAGCTGAGTCTGAAAGTGGAAATAGAAATCGCCAATAGATATGACAAGATACTCAGCCTCACTGACAGCTGACAAAATAAAATGCAGAGAATTCTTAACAATAACATTGATAAATATTAAGCTGATGATTTTTCATATATCTCTGCCTAAAGCTCAAAATATGGTAACATAAGAAACAACTACTTTTCTCCTCATATTTCTATACTTAAGGAATTTGAGCAGGGATCAGCTGGTTCAGTCTACCTGGCATGGGCTGGCTTATTCTCATTGTTGAATTCTTGAGTAGCTGGGTTGGGTGGGAAAATCTAAGAAGGTTTTATCCATAGATCTGGTTTATTGTGCTCCTTCCTCCTCCCGGTGGTGTCTTGGCATTTATTGGTCGTCTTGAGTTTCATTATGGAATTGTGGTTAGCTATGTAAAACAATAGTGGAAAATGCTAGGCCTCTTTGAGGTTTATTTATTTTTAATTTTTCATTAAAGGTTTAATTTATTTATGCATCCAAGAACTAGGGTATAGGCCAGAGATAGTAGGAGTAGGGTGAGAGGATTCACCATGGACAGAGCAGGGAACAGAACAGGTGAATTGACTGAAACACACTGCTGAGAGGAACAATGGGGAAGATAGAAAAGATCTGTTTTGCCATGTGGGTTAGCTTCCTGGCCTGGAATTGAACTGTGCTGCAGTGGCTGCCCATAGCTTCATTGTACTTAACCCTAACCCCTATGCCACCAGGGAGGCCCCCCTCTTTGCATTTAGTCTAGAACCAGCACAGTGCCATCTCTGTGCACTCAAAAGGTGCAACAAAATTAGTAGAGAGTCAGAGGAAGGGAAACAGTTTCATTATTGACAGGAAGGATGATATAAGTGAAATGGGACAAGAGAAATTGTTAGAAAACCTTTTTGAGGACTGTTGTAATTGGTAGGCAGAATTGTGGAGGTATAAGAAAGAGAATAGAATAAAATGTTTAAAAATATTCTTGAAATTATGTTCAAGGTATTTTACTTTTTGACCTAGATAGGAAACTATCCTACAGAAAATACAATACTTTCCAAACATATGAGAAATTATTCATTTCACTATTTCTTGGTAAAAATTAAAGGTAAAAGTTCAAATGCTTAACTTTGGAAGATAGGTTAAATAGAATATGTCATAAGTATAATATTAAATAATGTGAGTGTTTTAAAAGGTGGTCTGTAATAAATGGAAAAGTGTCTAAATTGTAATCCTACATCAGTTAATTCATATTAATTCTTTGATTTGTTCAAAGGGAAATTGGTGAATATCTACTATGCTAAAATAATACTAGAAGTAAGATTAATCTCTTTAAGAGTTGGCTTTACATCAGTCTTCAGAATCTAGAAGAATAGCTATTATTTTTGAGTTTTAATTCTGAATCAAGGAGATTTTTTAATTGTGATCGTTTTCAAATGAAACATTTAAAAATTTTAACTTCCTGTATCCTGAAGCTTTTGGTACAAAATTCGTGGGCAATGGTGTCTACATTCCTTAATTATGATGAGCTTGTATAAAAAGAATAGTTGTTTTTCTGTTGGATCTGTAGTTATCATTGGTTGATATATATTTATCATATATAACCAATACCAGGTGCAAATTTGACAAGGAAGGGAGATTGAAAAGAACTTAATTGTTTCTTGATTTGAAAAATGTAATTGTCTAGTATTCCAATGCAGATATTAAAATTTTCATTTAATTATTCTGTGGTAAATATTATTTTATAATCATTGCTCATGATGTGTTAGCTTTGGCTTCTAAAGAGTAAATATATCAGTAGTAACAATTTGCTTCCAATGCTTAGTCTAGCCCTCATAACTTTTTACCTACAGCCTGCTGTCAGTGTTGCACCACTTGGGGATTTAAGGAAATGCCAAGAGAGAATATCCTTGCTTCATCCTTTCATATTGATCAACATTACTTGACTGCCTAAAATTTCAGAACTTGTTCAAATGTTCACTCCAGCATATGATACCTATTTTCCTGTTTATTATTATTAACATGAAGAAACTGTACCATAACATTTGCACTTATCTTCTTAATTATAGCTAATCTTCTTAATTCTAGCTAATCCTATAGAGTAGGTACATGTTTTATATTGGGGTTTTTAGAATTAGAGCATGAGGCATGGGTTTTCAAGATAGTGACATACTGAGGGAATGTTCTCAGATAAAGGTAAGTGACAGAAATAGAGCAGGGCAAAGACAAAAATCTAAGTGAAATATGGCCTGCACTTAGGAATAATATGAGCCTAGTTCCACATGAAGTTCTGGAACACAGGGAGTATCAGTGTTGTTTGCAACCTGAGGTAAGGAGACTGGTGTTTGTATTTCTTTTTGGTCATTTGTTGGCTGCCATGGACAGGGGGATGGATAGTGAGTTGTACATAAATCCCACTCATAGCAGTATGGTCCCATATGTTGCACTGGAGTGGGGCACCAAAGCATCCTCCACAGTGCTATCATAGGCTCAGAGTGTATAATTTGTAAAAAAATAACAAATTGTGGTAATATTCTCCTTAACCCTAAATATAACTTTATGTTTTTTCTTGACCAGGGCTTTGTTCTGACCCATGATTACTTCACAAGTTTTGAAACTGCCTTGTTTTCCCAATGCTGGAATTTAAGTGAAATAGCTTTTTATATCTCTTCACTAAATAGGTCATATTTTCATGACAGGTACCTTCATGAACAAACACAATGTCCCTTGGCATCTAGGAGTGATGTGGCTCATGACTTTTCAGTCTATATCTTGCTGTTCATGGTGGTTCATATTAGCATTTCAATTTTTAGAAGTTTGGAGAATCTCTGGATGGTAAGAAGCAGGAAGTAAGTTCCAAAGAACTCAAGAAAATTATAATTCACTCCTACTATTTTTTCTAGGAGGTGTGGGTTAAGCTGATACTCACTCACCCTGACGAACTAGAGACACAGCAAGTTCTGAAACATCCTTTCTCTTTCTCTGGTAGTTTAGGAATGAGATCTGCAAGAACGCAGGGAAGTCTCAGGAGCTTCCTATTTTTTAAAGGCTGTAGGTTCTCATGGGACAGAGAGCATAGAACATGGTAGGAAGTATCCATAGTCCCTGACACTTCATAGAAATGTTTGAGAATGCCAAACTGTTCTATTTTAGCATCACCATCTGAATCTGCATGCTACATACCAGTGACCAGGTAGCAACATCAATCTATTTTAGTTCATTGCATTTGACACATCATTGAATTACAATGAGAGCTAATTTTAAACAGTCTAGCAATCTGCCTTTGCATGGAATGTAACCATGCTGAGAATATTTTCAACGTGCATTGGAAAAATGTTCTACTGAAACATGCAACTAATTTTGATAAAAATGATTATGGTTTCATTTAACCTCTATATGTGATTAGAAGGCACTAAGCATTTTTTATAGAAATGCTGTCACTTTCTTCATGTGAGGGGAATGCCTTGCTGTAACTCAATAAATATTGGGGAAACTATCAGACTTACATTTTTTCTTGAGGCAATTCAGAGTGACCATTTAATTTGGCAGGATTCACTTGAAGATGAGTGACTCAGGTGAAGGAGTTGTAATTTATTTTTTAACCTCAATCACTCAGTGTCATTTCAGCAGTTCACTGTTGGTAAATATCTCTCTTCAGTTCTGAGACATCTTGCAATAGCAAATCTGAGCAAATCTGTCAGAACAGAGTTGTCAGGGCTAATCACCCTGGTTAGATTTGGTCATACTCCCATCTGGGGTAGCTAGAATATAAGAGTTCAGTTGACTCACATAATCATCAAGTCTAATGCATCTGAATTTATTCTGCTGTGACATGACAGGTTGACTTAAAAACTGCTTTTCCTTTTTTCTGCCATTCTTTCCTCACACATTCCCATGCTTCTAAACCCACATCTTGTGCTCGGATCTCTTTCTTTTAACAGTACTTCTCAACCACATTTTTTCTATAGTTACTTCTAAAGCTAATTTTTTTTTTAAAAAAGGGAAGCTGATACCTGTATCACTTTATCATATTCTCCTAATCCTTATCTTGCTGTAACCCTAGTTCCATATTAATAATCTCATTGAAATATAAAATGTGTTCCATAAGTGGCCAAATCTAATGGTTACTAATAAATCCTTTGATTATTTCATCTACTGCGTCTACTTCCCTCTGTTAGGGAAGAAAGAACACAAGGGACTGAGGTGATGGTGCACTGATGAAATGGTGGTGGGAAATCCACGAGGACCACAATTGATGTCAAATATATATAAATAAAGGAAAAGAGGGGAAAAAAAGGGAAATTCATTCCTTATGTTAGCAAACAAATGTAACCAAACCAACTAACTAAATAGAAACTTTTAAAATCTTGATTTGGGGTATGTTAACATTCAGCTGAATTTTTCTACTTCCATCTTATTGTGGCTGCTTTAGTCCCTAAAGGCATTTCTATTTGATACTCCATTTTAAATGTTTACTTTTTCGAAGGTCCATGATTTTTCCTTCCTTTTTCTCAATCTATAAAATTCTCTGGGTGACCTACCAGCTACTATGGCTTCAAGTTTCTCAGAAGTGAGCTTTTCTCTAAGCCATCAGTATTTTCATCCAGATTTTATTTTCCTACACATAATATATAAACGGCTCAGAGTATAAATGACCAGTGAATGCCACTCAACATTAACCCATTCATACCAAAAGATTATGCACCTGCAGCACCAGATATACCCTTTTTATTAATCTAGTCAAGAAGAGTTTATTCCTTTTTGACACTTATTGTTCTCGTAACCCTACCTTCTAGTTAGCCCCAGTTTACAATGTCTAACATAAATTCCCCAGTCCTAAGCATGGCTTTGGGCACAGAGTAAGTTTAAAAAAAAAATGTGTGCTGTATGAAACTGAAAAGGATATAAAATAGAATATAACAAGAAGTTAAACCAAGTGAAGAGCAGCGATAGCAACTTATCCTGGGTGAATTGGTCAAGAAGACATTCTTGGCTCCTTGGCTTGTGTTTGTGCACTCATCTTGGCTGGCATCACATTGTTTCATAAATTTGGGGAAGGTTCTTAACCCGAGTCTCACTTTCTTCATCCATAATATGAGGGGTTTGGACAACATGATCCCTATTGTCTCTTCTGACACAAAATAGTGTTGTCTTGTCTTATTGGGGGAGAGATCTCATTTCAGACTATCCTTGGGATGGTAGCAGCCTGACATTAAGAACCCAATATAAGATGAATGCCCAAATATTTTCCTCTCCAATACCTCAGTTGAAGGGGTGCCACAGAGATGAGCTTGTCAGAAGCTGATATTTCCCTGTTGATAAAATGTTTTCATTATTTCACTCTCTAACTGAGTGGTCCCCAAAGAGCTTGGGTGTTTGTTTTGTACAAGCTGCACAGATGCAGAGGCACACAGTGGAAGCAGTATCTGTCTGCCTTCCCATGGAGCAGTTGAGTAAAAAGTAAATGATGTGTCTAAACAACAAACCAATTCTTTCTAAACACAGGAACTTAATTACTTCTCTCTTTATAATACATGGGGGAAGAAGAGTGTCTCCAGGTATTGAATTCCAAGTTAAGGTTTAGAATTAAGAAAGTATTTCTTAATTTAGCCAAATTTAAATATAGCCACAACTTTATTTTTCCAGCAAAATGCTTGGAATCAAATTGAAAAGACTCTGTTTGCATATATTATTATGTGACAATGGGGTATTTTTAAGCATTACCTCAAATGAGCAACAACATGAAGTGGATGAATATATATGTGATAAGCTCTGAAAATGAACATCTAGCAGGTGCTGCCTTGTTTTCTTTTTATTTAAGATTAAACAACCAAAGGTGTTCAGTTTGCCTATATGCCCTGCTAATCTTATTTCACCTACATCGACTTACAGTAATACAAACCCTTAACTCATCTGCACAGCTTTAGAACTGAAGAGACATAGTTTGAGTGGGTTTGAACTTTGCTGTGATTGGTGATGAAACAAACCAACACACAAGGCATATAACCCCTCCATTCTCCACATTCCTGAATGTTTTCACGTGAAATCAGCTATCAGACAAAAAGTCATTTCATTAAGTTGCATAATGTTACAATAAATCCAAGAAAAATTTATTATCACAGATTTCACACCTTTTTTTTAAATCAAGTTGAGGGATAAATTTCACATAATACAACACTTAAAATTTCATTTCTTTTTTTGTGATAAATTCACACATTTATTGTAAAAACTAATACATCTAAAGCACAAACTAAATTCACCTGTTTTGTCAGTCTGTGTCCCAGCAGGAAACAGATGACATGAAGCAGATGACACACTCTGTGTATGTAATGGAAAACAGCTTAACAGTGGGAGTCTGCTGGAGTGCGAGAAGGGTTAGGAGAAACCAAGAGGGACAACTAAGACCCAGAGCCTAACATCAGTGGGAGATCATTCCTATCCCTCTGCTTAGAGGGGCACAGAGGGAAGACTGTTGATGACATTTTATTAGAATTATAACCATGTAAGAGGCCAAGCAAAAGGAAGTGGAATTATATGGAGAGCTAAAATCCACAGCTAGAATAGGAGTGGCCAGCAGAATAAATCACCAACCTCCCTTTTCTCTATTGCTCATTGGGCTTGCCTCCCATTGGCTGAATCCAGTGGACAAGAGAAAGCAGGAGATTTTGAGAGTTGGAGTCCATAGCAAACAACATTCAGAGACCAGTTTGGGCAGAAAAGAGTGGAGAATAGCTGTAGAGGAATGAGAGGAATGGAGAATTACCAGCATACCTGTAGTCTATCACCCAGATATATCTATTGAAAGATGCTGACATGCATCTTTCAAAATTTATCTTCAATAATGATTATAGTAGTTGTGTTTCTCACTTCTGAGACTTCTGTCAAATTATGAGCTTGCGTGTGTATATATCAGTATATCAAAAGAAAGGTAAAATCTGTTAGAAGAATCTTCTTACCTGTTCATAAATGAAAATAGAGTTACTTATTATCATACTATACATGTTGAATATTTTACTGAACTACATTGTATAGATCAGGGAAACAGAAATGGTTGGTTCTGGTATCTGTGTACTTGAATTCAATTTATTTTGCCTTCTTAAGAATGATTTGGCAAAATATGATTCATATGTGGCATCTAGTCTGATTCTGGATATTCTTGACTATTGGCTTAGATGGTGAAAAACAGTTTAGCTTGTGTTGCTTAAAAGTAGGGAATACCAGGTTATTTTCTAACTATAGTTCTCATGGTAATAAATGCATTCTACTTATTTCTGATGGTCAAGTTCTACTAAACTGTCTCTAGATCTGTGCAATATACTACCCAGTTGTTCTCAAGGAGCCCAATCTTTGAGATGAACAGTTTTTCATATGTCTGCCTGTTGGCCCTCTGCATGTCTTCTTGGAAGAACTGTCTATCAAGCTTTCCTGGCCATTTTCTATTTGATTGTTTTGTTTTTTGTTGAGTTCTATGAGTTCTTTGTAGATCTTCAATATCAGTCCCTTGTCAGATGTATGTCCAAATATCCTTTCCCCTTCAGTATGTCATCTCTTCATTTTGGTTTCTGTCTCATTTGATGTGTGGAAGCTTTTTAGTTTGATGTAGTGCCAGTTGTTTATATTCTCATTTGTTTTCCTCATAGCTGGAGATGAATCTGCAAAGATGTTTCTGAAGTTTATGTCACATTTTACCTATATTTTCTTCTATGCGTCCTATGGTTTCAGGTCTTTCATCCAAGAATTTTATCCATTTTGAGTTGATTTAAATGTATGGTGTGAGATAGTGATCTAGTTTCATTCTTTTGCATATGGCAGTACAAGTTTCCCACCACCATTAACTTGAGAGTCTTTTCTTATTTTAGTGTATATACTTTACTCCTTTGTCATAGATTAGTTATCCATAAAGTTGTGGTTTTATTTCTGGGTTTTCAGTTCTATCCAAATGTTCCGTGTGTGTGTGTTTTTATTCTAGTACAATGCTGTTTTAATTATTATGGCTTTATATTATAGCTTAAAGTCTGGAAGAGTGATACCGCCATAAAAAAATGTAACTTCTGTTTCCTCTTATGAGTAACATTCATGTCATTACAAAATCCATAATATAAATGTTTTTATTAATCATAGAGTTTCATATCTTAGATGTAATAATTAACAATCATGTAGCTGTCATCTTGGCATTGGTTTATTTAATCTGAACATTTTGACATTTATCATGTCAAATGAAATTTATCAATGTGAATGTATTATCTTTAAAATGATCCCAAATACATTAACAATTGAAGGTTTTTATTTTGTAAACAACAAAAGTTCACACAATTATGAAGTAACTATTAAAAAATCAATCAGAGCCTCCCTGGTGGCACAAGGGGTTGAGCACTGCATTGTGAAGCCTCCACAGCCACTGCAGCATGAGTTTGATCTCCTGTCTTGCCTGCTGCTCAGTGTATTTCAGTCAATCTGCCTGTTCTGTTCCCTGCTCTGTCTCTGGTGAACCCTGTCACCAACCCCCCCACCTCTGGCCTGTATCCCAGTTCTTGTATGCGTAAATAAATAATTCATTTTAAAGAATTAAAAATCAATCATTTGATGATTCCAGTGAAGTACAAAAAGTAAAATGGTAAGCATCAATTTTGTAAAGACTCCTAGATCTAGCATTTAGCAAAAAAAATACTACAAAAATTAAATTTATTGATTTCTTTTTTTAAAGACTTATTTATTTATGCATAGATGAATTGGGGCCAGTGGTGTGTGGGGAAAGTGAGAGAAGTCACCAGAGACAGAGTGGGGACTGGAACAGGTGGATATACTGAAATACACTGTTGAGGGGAGCAGCAGCTGAAACATAAGAAGTCTATGGCACCATGTGGGTCAGCTCCCTGGCTGGTGATCAAACTCATGCTGCAGTGGCTACAGATAGCTTCATAGTGCTGAGACTGAACCCATTGTACCACCAGGAGGCTCCCAAATATATTGGTTTCTATAAAAGTTTCAAATGGATGAAAGACTTATTAATGTGTGACTGAGATGTTTCCATAGACACTAAGCTACTAAGAGTTGCATGTTCTGAAAAGGAGTTAGTAATCTAAGTACACAAAAGCAAAGGAAGTATGATAGATTTTTTTAATAGAATCAGTGTGCCTCTCTAGAATGAGGAGATAATAAATGATATCCCTAATAAAACTCCATAAATTACTCATCCTCTAATGGGAAAATGCACAACCAAACAAGCTTGGCCTGAAACAGGGTTGCCAAGGTCTGAAAGCTTTCCACATATCTAAAGAAACTTCTGGTATGGAACCACAAGGAAAGTGTTAGGCAGGTGCAAAAGAACCTGGGCAAAAGGGGAGATGAAAAAATTCAAAATCAAGGAACAAATCAAGATAAAGACTGCCACGGTCTCTACCAAAGACAGCCTCCCCACATGTCTCTCTCCCACACATCTTTCCAAGTGTTATATATGTCCACCTGGTTACTCAGTTCTGCCTCTAGTTCCCTGTAGTACACCCATTTAGAAACTTGCTCATGACATACTGGGATTTGTAGTTCAAGGCAATTGTAAATAAGTGGGGGTGAAGAAAATTATTCCTGTTCACTGCACTGTGACGCTCCCCCAGCTTTTATGGAGATGTATTCTATAGCATAATCACTATATAAAGAGTCAGAGCTGATCTTAACAAGTCATCTTTCAAATGACTTAACAAATCTTTCTCCTTTTTTTGTAAATGTATTGAAAAATCAGCCTCCTTCCTCGTCTGATTTGCCTGTAGTAATACATTGCGTGGCAGTTAATGTATCTGTATGAATTTAACAAAGGTCCCCATATTATGGACTGACATAGCACCATGCTGAGGAGTATACTTGGCAAGTAGTCTATAGTATCAATTCTAGTCCCCAGTTACTCCTCAGTTATGTGAACACCTAGTGAGCACCTAGAAAACTGTATGTGGTAGCCCTGGGGCTTTTAATTGCTTTTTAAGGTAGTCATTCAGACTGTGTGTTTAGAGAGATCCTTAAGGATTACAAACCAGTTTGTGATATGACCTTTATTTTTCAAATCTGAATCAATATCAGTTTATTGATATTAGCATTGATATTTATTTTTGTTATCAAGTCCTGGTTTTAATATCTTCCAACCTATCACAACTTTATTTCTAATTGCCATTCCAATTGGTGAAATACATGAGGTTTATAAAAAATGAATGTTAACTATGGGGGAAGGAAGTTCTGGTGCAGGAAATAATGCCTGGAACAAACAGAGCAACCCTCAGGGATATGTGGGAAAGAAGAACATAGCACACGATAACTGTAAAATGTTTTGGTTCAATGAAAGGGAAACTGAAATATCAGCATAAGGAGCTAGACTAAGGGTACATGAATAGAAAGTAATATAAATTCCTTAATTCTTGAGACCAAATCCCTCATTTGCTTGAAATGATTCAAATGACATGGCATGATTCTAGGATATGTTAGAATATGTGGATAAAGGCATAATTGGATTACATAAAGATGCAACTCAGGAAAAAGAAGCATTTCCTTTCTAATTTAGCACTGTGTCATTTTTTCCTAAACATTCCCAATCAAATCATAGTTTCTAAATAATAGCCTCTTTCTCACTAATTATTTGAGCTACATTTTCTTAGCATTTTTTCTTATAAAATTTTTTCAACACAACAAACACATTTACACATTGGTAATCAAGTAATAAGATATAGATAATTTGACTTGGAGGTTATAGGGTCTATTTTTAAACCTTATACTTTATGAGAGCATTAAAATTACAGTGCAATGAAATAAAAGTAAATTAAGCTGAGGTGCTGGTGCACTGGTGATATGGTGATGGGGAATACACGGGGATTACAATTGATGTCAAATATATATAAATAAAAAAAACGAAAAAAAATAAAATTGCTCTTTGCAAAAAAAAAAAGTAGATGAATAAGTAACTTAGCATGTGCAAGGCTATACTCAATCAAATTATAAGGGTATTGAAATAAATCAGTCTATCTTATATGAGACACAGTTTACTCCAGTTCTCACTCAGTATCCCTAGAGTCAGGACTGAATGGTTCTATGTGATATTCTTCTACTTGTCACATATTTTTGACAAGTGCTTTGTAACAATCAAGGAAATATTCAATGTAACATAGTTGCATCTTTCTCAAATGTGGTTTGAAATGGATTGATTCATTCCAGAAATCCTTCCAATACTGCTAAAATAATTTTCTTTACTGATGTCAACTTTCTAATGTCATCAACACACCTAAAATTGAAATTAAACATTTACAAGCTTGACTCAAGAGACCATTCCCAATGTTACATTTCATTTGTTAGGCTCTTTATTATATGATGTGTGAATAGATCTATGCACCTCCTTCATGCTGGAATTGACATGGAAATCAGTGAAACTGTCTCAACAGTGTAAGGGGAAGGAGAAAAATTCATGGCCAAAGTGAGAATTTGTATCACACCAAATGAAGTGGCCATAGTGAGAAAAACAAGACTTAGGGAATGATCTGGAAATCATGAGATCAGGATTCTGGTCGCTAGGGAGCTTCAGACCTCTGTGAACAACAACAGGAAGAACTTAAGTTGAAATGTCTAACATAGGCAATGGAGGCCCAAGTGCCTGATGGGGGCCAACTAACTATGCTGTGAGGCAAAAGCTTATCATAGGGGAACTGCCCTAAAAAATCAGAGGTTCCACAGTTGGCTCTCCTCGGGCTCCTTTTTGTTTTGGCTGATTTAATAATTAAAGTTTTAAAAGTTACAAAAAATGTGCTTGCTGGAATACCATCCATGGGGGTGGTTGTATGATTGGCTTTTAAACAAAGTAATTGGTTGCCACGCATTTTGATGATGTACTGCCAATTGGCTGATATTATAATACAAATTCTAAAATTAGATTATTAGGAAAATTTTTTAAACTCAAACATTTCACTGTGGGTTACAAGCCTTGGGGAATTTAAGCATGACTTTCAAGATTGGGCCATTGTAAAAGGTCTTGCATATCTGCCTTTATTAAGGGTGGATCCTGCATTCCTCAGGTGACTCTCTGTTAATTAGAATTTATGGCTTTGCATTCTTTAAGGGTAGGTTCTGCAATTCCTGATAATAGTTACAGAACCCCTCCTCCCTTTAGATAATTTGGCAACATACATTATCAACTAAATCTAAGAGAAAAGGAAACTAGAGATTCCTGGTGAAGGACAGATACAAAGGTACAGGTGCTGTTGGTTGAGTACCTTCCCCCTCCTGCTGACCTGCAGTAGAATGCTGACACCAATTTGACCTTAAGCTAATAATTCATTTTATGCTTAGAGTGAAAATAGAATAATTAGTTATGATTTCATAAAACTAGTATACCTGCCATAATATAAATTAACCAATCATAATAACACTAGTAGAAAGATGCTGTCTTGATTTTATGATCACCTATGTTATCTAGCCTGGCTGAATGTCACAAGACCCCAAGCTGCTCTTGAGAGAAAAAATGTAGTCATTCCTGATCAATGCACATGTTGATGTAA
Source organism: Galemys pyrenaicus (assembly GCA_019455555.1). Taxonomy (NCBI): domain Eukaryota; kingdom Metazoa; phylum Chordata; class Mammalia; order Eulipotyphla; family Talpidae; genus Galemys; species Galemys pyrenaicus. The sequence goes on along the minus strand of JAGFMF010011581.1, from coordinate 4,257,815 downwards.
TCCCGCCCCTTTCTGCTTAATGTATAAAATAAAGATCTGCTGAGACTTTTCAGCAAGGACGCATACCATACCCCGACTCAAGTTTTGTAACCCTGAACCTCCCTCCTTCGCCGACTTCCGTTCCATCCTTTGGGGACCTGGCCTTCTGTCATAGCTGGTCTTCGGCAAGTGCCTTTACTTAATAATGCACATTATTAAGAAAGCGACCACCTACCAAACTTCAAGGTCTTCTCTGCTACTGTCTGGCATTGTGGGTCAGATGAAAGTAAAATCTTAGAAACCTACTTGAGAAGCAGAGATGAGTTGTTGTAAAAGAAAAATAATTTTTTAAAAAAAATCAGTTATCAAATATATATTGGAATAACTAAGCATTAGATTAGAATAATAAAGATTAGAAAAATAAAGCATTGCTTAGAATAAATTACTCTTGTATAACTGGAAACATCTAAGTTAAGGATAAATGGAACTTTCTTGTCATTAATATAACTTACTCATACTCCTGATTTATTATTACTTGGAAAGTAAGAAGACAAAGTAGCCATAAAGATATAATTTTTGTTGTAATTCTAATTCTGTTTTATTTGATTTAAATAAGCATTCGGTCCCATATTGCTTGTGTGTCTTGAATTTTCATGAATATATCTTAGCTCCTACAGTAGTTACTGCTTTTTAGACCCAATATGTATTTGTCTATGAAGTTTTAAATCTTTTGTTGTTCATAAACTAAGCACTTACTTTTTTAACCTTTTTATTCTATTTTACTGAAGTCTTAATTTACTAATAGTCATTTCACAATGAAAAAAATTCATCTAGAGTATTGATTAGTATTTCTCTTCATTTATTTATTTAAAAATGTTATAGATACCCTATTTTTGATAGATTCTATTCACAAATCTTCAAGAGTAGAGAAAGCCATGAGCAGAATATAAATAAGTATACAGTAAGAAGAATTTATAGTGTGATGTGCTATGAAAGAAAAATCAAGGTGATGTGATAGAGAAGAGGAGAGGGGATATCACTGAAGAAAGGAAAACAAGAACATAGAAAATAGACAAGCTAATAGGAATAATAAAAGGATAGTTTTATGGTAGAATAATAAAAAAGTAGTATATTCTGTGACAATGTGGATGGGACAAAGAAATTCTTAGGAAATAGATGAGGAATAACTTAATGGAATAAGAAGATAACTCACAAGGTTATGAAAAAACTCTTTTAAGGAGCTCATGGTTATTGCATTCAAGTTTTAAATATTTGTAATTATTTGGAAAGAATACAGGTTATTAATTGTTTTCCAGAAGTTGAAAGATAAGCATAAAACTAGGAAGATTTTGTTGTTATATCACTGAGTATCCCTAAACCAGTATCACTAATATCTCAGTTAGCTCTTGGTCTATTTGCTCATAATTTGTCAATATTATTAAAATATTCAGTAACATTTTGTTGTTAATCAATCAGTTATATTCTTCTTTTAAATATTTTTATTTATTTATGCATACAAGAGCTGGGGTACAGGCCAGAATCAAGGGAGGTGAGAGGACTCACCAGACAGAGTAGGAAGCAGAACAAGCAGTCTGACTGAAATACACTGCTGAGGGGAGTAGTAGGTGAGGCAGGAGAGGTCTGCTGCGCCATGTGGGTCCCCTCCCTGGCCGGTGGCAGGAATCGAACTCATGTGGCAATGACTGTAGTTTCCTTCATAGTGCTTTGCTTAACCCGCTGCACCACCAGGAAGGGCCCTCAATCAGTTATATTCTTATTTAATATTTACCTTCTGAGATTAGAGAACAAATTAAAATAAATATCCACAATTTAGAGGATATTTACATAGGTAAGATTTTATTAAAATAAAAGTAAAATACTAATATTCTCTTTTCCATTTTTATTTAATAGATAACATGTTAACAGCTTTTCACCACATGATTTTGAATTAGACAACATAATAATTTGTTTAATCTGAAAACAATTCTTTTGCAGCTGGGAATTATTAATTCATACAAATAATTCATAAATATTGCTTTCCAGAATTGTTGTAGTTGTTGTAGAATGGAAAAACTCTCAAGGAAAGTCTAAATAACTTTGAGTATTGATGCTGGAGAATAATTTATCCCATTGGACCTCATAAAGCAAATAATGTGTAAAGAAATTGAACAGAAATTTTCCTACTTTATTTAGAACACAACAGAAAACAGCAGGAAACTCCTTCCTTTTCTATGACATTTTGTTGTTGTTATTGTTACATATCCTATGTTTTACTTCATGAATGTTTGATAAAGGTAAAGGAAATGATCATTTCTTTTAGCTGATCCAGAGTAGCATTCAAAGGCAAGGCTGTAACAAAAAGTGGAGAGCAATGGCCATGCCCCGTGACTTCTGAGGCCCTGAGTTCATGACACTCACACTAGGCCTCTCTGATTTCTTTCACTTCTCTGGACAGGGGAGGAGAATCCTGGCTTTTCCTGTTCTATGAGTATGACACGTGCCAGCACTTGGTGATGGCAGCAGCAGAAGACAGAACATGTGAGTAACAAAACCATATCTTGGCAAGTCTAAAAATATATGTATGTATTCATGTGTGTGTGTGTGTGTGTGTGTGGGTGTATCCCATTTAAAATTGATGCTTCGTATTTTACTATTTACATTGTTTTCTTTCTTTTTGCCTGGAAGAATTGGAGTGTAGGCCTGAGGTGCAGGGGCTGTAGTGAGGGTTGGAAGGTGAGAGGATTCACCAGAGACACAGTAGGGAGCCTTACAGACATATTTAGTTGAAATACACTGCTAAAGTGAGCAGCAGGTGAGACAGGAGAGGTCTGCTGAGTCATATGTGCGATCAAACTTAGGCTGTTGAGGTCATAGTGCTGAGACTTAACCCTTAGGCCACGAGGGACGCCCTATTTACATTATTTTCAATGTGTGTGTGCTCACACTGTGGTGCGTTAAGCAATGTTCTCAGTATTTCATTTGCAATTTTTATGCAACCTATCAGCTTAGTACTCCTTCATTTGCCATTATACAGATAGGCCACAGAGTCATTTATGAAATAGTAGCCAGGTAGTTTAGTAGTGAAGTTGAGATCCAAGTCCACTCCTCTGAGTCTTGGCCATTAAGACCTTACTTAAATAGATATCACAAGTGTTAACTGCTGAAAAGTTACCCTGTATCGAAATAAACCCTACTCTGAAGACATAACTTTGCCTGTTTTTTTTTTTTTTTAAACAGGAAGAACATTTATCAGCAATGAATAGTTTCAATTTCAAATCATATTTTACATTTTCAGTTTTTTGTGTGAAATTATTATTACTGGGGACACCTGGTGGGGAGGGGAGGGGAAGGTTGAGGGAAGATGGGAACATGAGGGACTGAGGTGATGGTGCACTGGTGAGATGGTGATGGGGAATACATGGGGATTACAATTAATGGCAAGTATATGTAAATTTTAAAATATTTTAATAAAAAAAAACAAAAAAAATATTTAGCTATAAATATTGGCATGCAGAATATTTTCTTTGCCATTGCCATTAATTCTTTAATTTAAAATCCTGTAAAGGTCTGCCATGTTAAAAAATGTCCTAGGGTGTTTGGATTACTCCTTAAAAATTTGACCATTGTACTTTCTTTTGAGATGGCATTGAGGTTATTTCAAACTCTAGTTTGGAATGAGTTCAGTTCAGGGAAATGAGATGGGTGAAATTATAAGTAATGGGATGTACTGAATCTTTCACCTCCAGGCAACTGGTTTAGATATAGCCTGGGGTAGGAGAAGCAGAGAGATTTTTTTTTTTTTTCTGACAGTTTCCTGTTAGCCCTGGCAAAATGAGTTAGTGGTGTCACATCAGTTCCTAGAGTCATGTATCCACACCATAATTGGCACCAGACTTTCCAATCTATACAATGAAATATTGGAGGGCAAGTGGAGATATTCTCTTATTTACTCTGAGTAAGTCCAGCAGATGAAGTTTTAATCTCAGAATGAGAGATTTACCCACTCTCTTATCCTTGTTATCTAAATTCTGTGTTCAAATAAATCACATCACTTTATTCTAATATAGTCATTAAGCTAGTGGAAAACCCAGAGATAAATAATGTAATCATTCAAATTGTCTTTATGTCCAAAAGATAACTGGTTATCTCTTGTCTTCTCTCTCTCTCTCTCTCTCTGTCTTCCTTTCATTCCTCCCTCCCTTTCTTCCTTTCATCTCTTGCCTGCCTTTCCAAACATATATGTGCTCACTCACACACACACATACACACACACATGCACAGAGAGTCAGAGAAAAATATATGCATCATACAACCATAAGAATTTCACATATGAATATATCTTTCTAGCCCTATAAAATTGAAGTCATTTGCATAATGCTCCATATAATGTAGAGATAAGAAAAGGAAGTTAGGGTTTATGTTATAACATTTTTTTGTTTCACCAAATATATTTAAACAACTCATTTTTATACAGACAACTTGTCAGGTGGACAGCCAGAAATAAAGAAAGTGAAACTACTTGGTTTGGATTTTTCCTTTTTTCTTGATGCTCTAAAAAAGTAGAGGAATTTCATCTTGGATTGTATACTAATTTTCTGATTAATCTGTTTCACGTTCTTTAATTCTCTAATATGCATCCAGAGACAAGTTCAATTTATTTGCTTTCCTGAAGTTGTCCTTTACTTGGGCTTCATTTCAAGCCTTTAATTCAGGAAAGAGAGCAGCAAACAGTCCACAAATTTGTCTTTACAAGTGAAACTATTTAAATCTGAGCAATTATCAAGTCATGACTTAACACATATTTCTATGCCTGTTCTCTAGATACACCTAAAAATTACTTTTTACTATAATTTTTCATTAGGTAGTATTAATTCACAACACTGGATATGACTTAGAGATCTAGATTCACCTCTTCAGATGTCTATCATCGTATCACCCCGCTCCCACCAAAGCACCTTCAGTCCTCCATCATAGTCCATTAGGCTCTCCCCACTTTTCTGTCCATTCTCTTCTGCACATACCCCCTTCCTGTAGCTTCAGTTTTATAGTCATATTTTTAGGGTTTTTTTTTCTATTTTGTTTTGTTTGCTTTTTTCCCCCTATATTCCATGTTAGTGAGATCATTCAGCATTTATCTTTCTCCTTCTGATTGATTTTGTTTATCACAGTCCCCTCCAGTTTCATCCATATTATCATAAATAGCAAGAGTTCATCTGAAAAAGTAAAAAGGAAAAAAAGTCAGCATGGAGCTATCCAAATCTGGGTAACAAACAGAGCCAGGAGCCCATTGAGGATCAGATAGAAGGGAGAGCCAGGTACCCCCAGCATGTTCAGGCATGTCTAGACAGATACAAACTGAGAAGAAATGAAACCACACTGGCAAACCATGCCCAGGATTGAAATTTTACCAATCTTCTCTTGATAAATTTTCCACTAGAAATGAAGAGACTGAAAGCTTGATTTGCATCATTAGTCCCTGGCCCCACCCCTTTCGCCCAGATGTAAATACGCAAGGCCCAGAGATCCTTGCACATTCTGCTCAAGTGCTCATTGCACTTGTGTCCCTTGAACTGCATGCTGTAATTGCTGTAACTCAGCTAGCTGTGACACTGCTGCTCCAACACTGGGCTATAAACAGAGCTGTAATACTTCTGCTGTGACATGAGTTGTAACACTTGAACTGTAACCTGGTTGTTGTAACATAAGCTGAATTTTGGTGTTGAGGTTTACAGATAGATCCCACTTAGGGCTGCAAACATAAGATGTGAGAGAGGAAAAATTGAAATATTTTCACTTTCTTCCACAGGAAACGTTTAAGATTAGATCAATAATGACAACCTCATCTTACTAGCCAATGTCAGGATAAAAGTGACATTTCTCATCTCAGAACTGTAATGTTTTGTATTTTGCAAAAGAATGAAGATAGAGATTTATATTTTATAAACATAATCAAAGAACATTGGGAGTGGAAGATAACTTCACATTTTGCACAAGTGGAAACTGAGTACCACATAATTTGTCTAAGATTTTGTTGTTGTTATATTGAAAAGTTATCTTTTAAAATAAGAACAGTCCTTTATATTTATCTACTTCATAGCAATCACCTTCCATAACAGTTGTGGCAAGTAGAACCTATGAGTCAACAAATGTTAAATATATTCTGATTTTTACTGTATTCCACTGAGCTTATGTTAATTAAATCTTAAGCATCTCTCCTTTTTTTACTAAAAAAACACATAAGACTTATTTTATGTATTAAAACAACATAAGCATCAGGAAGATATTTCCTTATATAAACTCCTTTCAATATAGGAACACTTGAATGAAATATATTATGAAACGCCATTTTATGTCTTCTTGTCTTGTGGGTCTCCCACAATTGATAAATGGCATCAATAATTTTCTTGCCAAACTCTTTTTAAAATGTAAAAGAAGTAATTTCTTACCTTTCTTTTTTAGACCCACTTTACCAAGTGGGTAATAATCATTTGGGAGAATAATCTTTCCACAAATTTTCTTTGAAAATTCCACAGGGAATGGAAGTGGCATGTATGTAATTTATTCAGTTGCCCAGTGCTTGCTTCTGAAATATAGTACATATGCCAGCACATGCAATATGTTTTATTTAAATATTTAAATGAAATCCTCATAACTAATAAGCTAATCTACTTGCTCCAATAGATTCTCTTATGAAATTCAGCGTGTCTGTTGTATGTCTTTCTTCTCACTTTATGATATGTACCAATTCATTTTAACATAATTCTTTTTAACTCTAAAAATGAATGACAGCTGCTTTGTCTTACCATTGTTAATCTAACTTGTTAATCTAACTAGTTTCACAAATTCTACCCATGAAAGAAGAAATGGAAACTATTTATGAAGAGGAAAAATTAGGATTCTGAAACTTATCTATTAGCTCCATGCTATGATTGGACAAATATAAAAGCCCATGCAAGGCTCTGAAAGAAATCATAGTGTTAGTGAGAAGAACCTCTTAAAGCATCATGGCACATAAATTATAACATTTCATTTATGGCTAAAGCCAGTTCTGTGATGTTGTCATGTGCTCCATTCCCTCCAAAATTCAAGTGTACTCTCTAAATTTAAACATAGATTAATGAGCCATTAACAGGCTCTACAAGAGTGTTTTATCCAGCAGCAATCAGCAATTCTTTCTATTTCCCATTATATATATGTGTGTGATTGTGCATGCATAGTTTCTATGTTCTCAGAGATGTTTATTTGCTTAATTGATCCTTACCGCTATCCTACTTAATATGCATTTATGAGGAAAGAGTTGAAGATTTAGCTGTTAAGACAGTAAAAAATTATTACCTATAATGGCAATTTCATTCAAGCAGTAGCACAGCACACAAGTCATTCTGTGTGATGTTTGGTTATATATTAATTATCCATTGCCACCTCAATAGTGTATCATTTCTATACATACTTATTAGCCCCTAAAGAAGTGAAAATATGTGTGATTTTCCTCAGAGTTCACTGTCAGGAAAATAGCAATCTGACCCAGGCCTGGATGTAATATTATACAGGAAATAACTATATCTAGTGATATTTTTTGCACCAATAGACTCTTAGATTATCTTACAGAAATGACTTAAATTGTTTTCCCTGTTAGGGGTGAAGGCAATCCTATGACATAAAGATGTTATATGAGAGAGCAAAGGAGCTCCCAGTGTCATTTTGCATCCTCAAATTGCTCATATTCATCAAATTAGCTGATTTTGATCTGACAAAAATGTCAGACTTTAAGGGAAAAGACTGTCAGAATCCAGGGGAAGTAAAATAGTAAGTATGTGAAAAAATGATTCAGTGTAAAGAACTGGATGGGCAGACACGAAGTGTAATTCTTGGAAGGATTTCCTTGGTGATGGTGGGTGGGGTTGAAGGTTAGGAAAAGAGCCATAGAACCCTTCAGAAAAGGAAAGTAAATTTAGAGATATTAAAATAGGTCCCAGCGCATTCATAGGAACATGGATGAAACTGGAAGGGATTATGCTCAGCGAAGTAAGTCAGAAGGCAAAAGAAAAATACCAGGTAGTTCCTCCCCTAGGAGGAATATAAGGGAACCAAATAAAGATCAAGGAAAGGAATAAGAACAATAATAATAACAACAAGAAAGAGACAAAAACCAAAAATGAAAAGACAAAGACAAACTGGGGACACTTGGTGGGGAGGGAAGAGTGGAAGGGTGGAGGGCAGACAGGAGCACGGGGGACTGAGGTGATAGTGCACAAATTTAAAAAAAAATACATATATATATAGAATGAATGAGGAACATAAATAAGATATTTCTCTAAAAAAATAAATAAATAAAATAGGTCCCAGAATTAACTTGACAAATGATGGAATAATGTTCTTGGAAAGTTAGTCATCATTGTTCCTGTATTTTTCTCCCCAAATGAATGCATAAGCAGTACTTATGTTCTCATTGCCTCAGCCTATATATGTAACAAAAGAATGAAAATAAAAATGAACTTTCTTCCTTGTTTCTGAGTTTCAAAAGTCTAGAACCCTAGGGAAAATTGAAGGTGAAAAGCACATGAATAGGTTTGGAGAAAAATCTCATCTATATGATTGGGAACTTTGACATTCCCTCAACTTTACAAACAGCAATAACAAAAATTCTTCATCTGAAGTGAATGAAGTTAGAAGAAGAATGTAGACATTATAGATCCCAGTGTTGAGATTGTGGGGCAGTGCTTGATTTGGAAAGAAAAATTTGAGCACCATCACAGAAACCTGGAGCAGGTAAGCAGCACCATTATAGCACTCGGGAACTAGGTAAATGGAGGTGGGTAATAAGAACCAGGTCAAACAATGGGGAGAAACAGAACTCTGAACCGCACTCCTCCAAATTACCAAGCTTGTCTGAATTCAGTAACAACTTCACTCATTTTCTCTTTGGAAAAATACTGACTTTTCATAGGAAAATGTAGTCACTCAGTTTCTTGGAGATGACAAGAATTATATACCAACTTCTACACAGAAATATTTCAGAAACATCTGAATTTGTTGTGGTATTTCAACTTGGTATAAAACATCGTAAGATCCAAACAGAAAAAAAAATAATATTACAAAAGCTAATGGGCAGGTTATAAATATGTGAAAGGTGAATTAATTCATCGGTTAATCAAACTCAGTGTAGGCAGCTTTGCTCTTTGACAGTAACAAGTCAACATGTTTATTGTATTTAATTCTATAAATTATTTCACTATATGAGCACATGTTCAAACAAGCTTTTAAGTATGTCTCATAAGTTACAAACACTAATAGTAAAATGACCATAAAATATTCCTCCTTTTGTCAGAGATGCTTGCAATTTTGAACTGAGTAATTTCCTTATTTCTATCCATTCTTATTTCTCCTTCCCTGAAAGGTTCGTTTCTAGTCATAGTTTGTTTCATTGGGCAGGAATTACAGGGCTTAGGTGAGAAAGATGAAAAGTCATTGTAATGTCTGAAGTCTTATTGGCCTGCTCTACATACTCTGGATGTGTATGCTCTGCTGCAGCTCACTCAGTTGCTGGTTTTGGTCATAGGAATTGTAACTCAAATATGGTAGGAATAGAAAGGATACCAGTAATATTATATTCATTGTGGAATGTGTGGAATTAAGTTGTCATTGGAGTTTAGCTTCTGAATAAAAATGTATTATTCAGTGGAAAGGCAGACATTATTATTATTATTAATTGATTCTGATTATTAATACCACTGGATCAATCTAACCATCAGAATATCAAGCTTAGTATTGTTTCTAATAATTATTTGGTTGGTACCTGGATGATTTATGGGCACCTTTCTCATAAAATGGATTTTCCTTTTTTCCTTTTCTTATTTGAACTCCATCATTTATTTTCCCCTTCTATTTAGAGTTTCTTACATCTGCCCTAGGTTTGTTTTGATCTAGCTTAGTGAGGATGATCTAAATATGATTGGCTGTCCTCATCAAGGAGGTGAAGAGACACTGAATATTCTAGATTTAGAAAAAATGTTTCAATGACTGCAACACTTGGTTGGGAAAAATTAAAGTTGACATCTCACAGTTTCTGTTTTGCCCTCCTCCCCACTGGGTTCCAATTAGTTCAAAGTACAATTTTTTTGTAGCACTGTTTATAAGGCACCAGGGAAATAACGTTAACTCTCTTCCAGCAACAACAATGTTTAAATACAGATATAACCAGAATGAACCGGCTTTTACCCCAGAAAAAGGCTTCTTTGCATGATTGCTGCAATATATTATGTTTGCGCTGTTATAATTTTTCTGATTATTGCTTCACTCATCCTTTCATTATAATTCCCAGAAAAGTATGTGAAAATTCACCAATGGATTATTTATGCACCAGGTTTCTAAGTGCATTTATTATTGTGGAAACGGACAAACCTTTACAAGTTACATGTCCAAGCAGCATGTCCAAAAACAAAGACTAACCATGCCCTCTTCTCAGACTTCTCCAATAAGATTCTCCAAGGGTAGAGAAAAGCCTGGAAGGGATGCAATACTGACGACATTTTGTAGCTATCAGTTGTTGGGAGGGACAATGCAACGAGTTACACAATTATAGACAATTATAGGCAGCATTGGATCAGCATTGTGGCCTCCCTGGTGGCACAAGGGGTTGAGCACCACACTGTGGGGTTTCTGCAGCCACTGCAGCACGAGTTCAATCTCAGGCCAGGGAGGGGACCCACATGGTGCAGCAGAGCTCTCCTGTCTGGCCCACTGCTCCCTCAGCAGTGTATTTCAGTTAATCTGCCTATTCTGTTCCCATTCTATCTCTAGTGGATCCTCTCACCCCCCACATGTCTGGTCTTGTACCCCAGCTTTTGTATGCATAAATAAATAAAATCTTAAAATCAATGTAACTTTTTTCTTATAATTATTATCATGTAGTTCATTTTTGTTGTTTGTGTGATATAAAATGGTCTTGTGCCATCTGTGATTTGCCCCAGCATTGGTGAAAATAAATAGGACAGACACTCAGTAAATCATAAAATTAACATAAAATGTTTATCATATTATATTTTATCTCATTGTACATCCTTTCTCTTTCTCTCTTTTTAATTGAGGTAATGTTAATTTATAATATTTTATAGCTTTCAAATGTACAGTTTCTTACTTCAGTTAACTGTAAATACCCACTACAGTCACCATAAATGTTTAGTCATTAGCTACCACCAACATATGGCCCCTTCTACCTCCTTATTCCTCGTGATAACAATAACTCTTTTGTCAGAGTATAAGGTTTTGTTGTTTTGTCTGTTCATTTACTTTTTATCTTTATAGTTCACAAATGACTGAAATCATATCATGTTTGTCTTTCTCCTTCTGACTTACTTCACTTTACATAATCCCCTCAAGTTTCGTCTATGTTGAAACAAATGGCAAGATTTCATCTTTTATGACTATTATTCCAGGTGTACATATATCATATCTTTTCTAGCCAATTATCAGTTATCTGGCACTTATTTCTGTTTCATTTTCAAACCACTCATGCCACTCTAGCACAAATATTTCTAAAAAATTATCTAAAATTATTTATAGAAGTTTACTTTGTTTAGGGGAAAGGATAAAGCCTACTTCCTACACACACACACACACACACACACACACATGCTTCAGTTATGTTCTCTTCATTTAGTTCTTATTAGCAAAAACAATCTGTCATTACAAAATTTGATATGTGGTTTAAACCACATGATTTGTTTTGTTTAAATTGACCTGATAATTAGACATTCTATTATCCTAAGAGAGCAGACTTAAAAGAAAAACAAGAAATGGTACATTCTCATTCATATACTCCCTAATCTGAAATGCCCTGACTCTCTTTGCTTAGTATATTAAGAAGTGATATTCCCTAAATTTATTTATTTATTTATTTTTAAAAGATTTATTTATTTACACATACAAGCACTGGGGTACAGGCTGGAGGTGTGGGGAGTAAGAGGATTCACCACAGACAGAGCGGGGAGCAGAACAGGCAGATTGACTGAAACACGCTGCTGAGGGAAGCAGGGGCGAGGCAGGAGAGGTCTGCTCCACCATGTGGGTCACCTCCCTGGCCAGCAGCAGATATCGAACTTGTGCTGCAGCAGCTGCAGTTTGCTTCATAGTGCGTTGCTTAACCTGCTGCGCCACCAGGGAGGTCCCTGATATTCCCTAAATTTAATCCCATGCCTCTTTTCTGTTTAGTTTATAGTTCAGGAGTTATCTAGACATGTTTGTGACACAGATAACTTTTTATGGTTCCATTCTTTCATATGAACAATCCTTTCTTTCCATTTACTCTGCAACATTGCTGGTATATTTAAACTGTTGCCAAAATGTCAGAGCCCATCCTTCTGATGAGTCATTCATTTCTGATTATACCTGAAGCCCTAAATATGGGTTTTCTCTTCTGCTATGTCAAATATAATTAAGCAGTATATAATCCCTGAGGGATACATTTTATTTTATACAAAGGTATTCATGGATCAATAGTTAACATGTAATTTTCAATATAACTTTGTCAGCTTTGCCTTTCAGTAAGAATTTTAAATACTTAGGAGAAGAATAAAGGAAGTTGGGGACGGATAGTTTTTAGACAAATCCATTTATCTGTGAATTTATTGTTCAAATCCATTGTTATTGAGCATCTAAGATTAGCATTACTAGGCGAACTATAATATAAAATCAATGAACCTGTCCTCTTACCTGTAGTACAGTGAGTAGATACTAAAAAGGGAATGAGGAACTTTTTAAGTTTATCAAAAGAGATGTGAAGGGAGATTTAATTAAGTAGAAACAGCTAATCCACTGAAAAGAATCACTGATATCTAGATACTTTATATATGCAAATGTATATAATTTTGTATTTTGTTCATTACTCATTAAAGAAAGAATCCAAAAGACTGGTTATGAAATCTCTTTGGAAATGTCATCAAAATATAAAGGAAAAATGTATATCCCTAAACATTTGCCCGTTGAATGAATATCTTCATAACTCTTTAGGAAATAATTATCTTTTCATTCAGTCAAATGCCTTACAGGCATCTTTAAAGTCTTATTAAAACCAAGTTAAAAAGAAATGCACACACGCTTTACAAATTAAGGGGAAAAGCTTGAAGGTACTCATTGTGTATTAGAATATCATTGTCACACTTTATAAATATCAAGAACAGTTTATCTTCATGGTCCTTTCACAATTACCCATATTCCTTAGGCAATGACATTTTAAAGAGAACTTTGCTAAGAATAAAAGGTGTTTGATGACAGAAGTTAATTTATTACAGCACCACACCAAAAAGTAGCCATTTGGAATTTACATTGTGTTTTCATTGATATTAGCCCTGAGTCAAGTAGAAACCTGCCTCTTGAAACTTCGCCCCTAGCCTGTAAACTGCATTAAAGCACAGAATATTTTAAATATTTAGTAGCTATCTAAGATGGAAAGAATTTTAGTCATACTTAGTCCAGTATCTCACTTTGAAAGTTGAAATCCAAAGAAATTGATGACTTCCTACCTGTCATAAAGTCGTGACAGAGCCATGGTTAACAGTCTGAGTATCCACGGTCTTAAACATTCAACTTCATTCATCTCTTCATATATCATATTGGTATCCTAGCACAATAAATGTAGGTGGTTTCAGATAAGAAGTAAGGATCTTGAAAAATAATGATAATGTGTAAAGAAAAATCAGGTCAAAATGATGTATGGTTAGGAATTATCATCCCCATGTTTATTTTAATGTTTTGACAGTGTAGCTGGAAGCGTAGTTTTGCCAGTCTGCAAACAAACTGAGAAATGGTCATTTTATTTGTCAGGGTTCTCCAGAGAAACAGAACCAACGGGAGACACACACAATATGTGAGTAATACACACATATGTAATTAACATAATGAGAAATGCTCTGTATACGTATGTATGTGTATGTATATGTGTGTATGTATACACACATGTCTATATGTCATCTACCATCTTTTATCAGAATGCTGACCGGTCTTGGTTTTCTCAGCCAATAAAATGAAACAGATTGAGGGGAAGGACAGAAGTTTAAATTGTCTACAAATTAAAGAGGACAGGAGACTGAAAGAACACCATCCTGCTCTTTGGCAGAGAGCAGGGGTATTTATCAGTTATAAGGGAGTAGAAAGGGGACTGGGCAAGGGTCAGCATGTCTGTCTTTGCAACACAAGCATCTGAAGGTTTCAGTAGATGCCAGTTTGTTTTCATTGTCACTTCTTGGTCAGCAATTCTGATATTATCTTCCTAGTGATGTTCGTTTCCCTTGAAATGTAAGAGAACAGTTTATTAAGCCTAGAGGGTAAATAAATGGGAGAGATTTTTCTGGTGGAAGAGAAATGTCCTTCATTGGTGTATCATATTCCTATAGGTTCTTTTCTCTGTGTATATATATGTGTTATTATATAACATGCTAGACATATTAATGTTCATATATTATCTATAATATGTCATATATATTAATGTGTCTATTTCTATAGTGTATATATATTAAATATGTGTGTATATGTGTGTGTATATATGGAATTGACTCACTTGACTGTGGAGGTGAAGAATTTTTATGACCTGCCCTCTGCAAACTGGAGAACCAGGAAAGTTGATGATGTTATTAGGTCTATTCCAAAGGTCTCAGAAACATGCTGTAAATTCTATTCTGAATCCAATGGCTTAAGTACGGGGAGCATGAATGTCTGAAAGAAAGAAAAGAAAAGTATTCCAACTTAAATTCACCCTTCCTCTAGCTTTTTGTTTTATTAGACTCTCAAAGGGTTGAATATTGCCCACCTATATTTGGGAGGGCAATCTACTCAGTCCATCAATTCAAATGCTAATTTCTTCCGAAATCACCCTCAGATACTCAGAAATAATGTTTTACCTGCTATCTGAGCATCCACTGGCTAGTCTAGCTAGAACATAAAATTGACTATCACAGCCTCATGTGCATATGCCCAAAAATGTAATATGCATTTTAGTTGATATCTCTATGTTACATTTATTTCTCATCAAAGCACAAAATCTCTTATAGCAATATAGAATAGACCTATGTTGGCCAGCATGCATGGTCCCTACAGAGTTATTTCACATTACAAACAGGACGAGTGATATGTAAAATTTTCCAATAACTTCCTTTTAGTCTAAGTGAGCTCCCTGTATCAGAATACTTGCTGCTTTTTCCAATAGACCTTAATTTTACTGCTCCTGTCACTGTTTTCCTTTTTCAAAGTTCTCCCTGAAATTATGTTTTATAAAATTTCCTTTCTTCCTCCCTCCCACTCTCGTTTATTGGTGACATTGCATTGTAAGTCTCAATCCTTCAACATTGAGAATCAACAGTTATATGTGCTGCATGTGTCTGATGTTTCTCTTCATATAATGCAAATATTTTCTTGTTGCACCCTCACAATAAACAAACTATAAAGATACTATTTCCTCCCACTTGTAGATGAAGATGCTTCAGGTTCAGGTATATAATCACATTATTTAAGGCCATTACATATATGTTGCTAAAGTCTAAATTAAAGAATACCTTGTTGACAATGTTATACTCTTCCACTATTCTACTAATCTGGGGACCCACCTTTAAAAAATACCCCATTGTTCCCTCAATTAATCTAGGTGAACACAGTTTTCTTTAAAAATGTACATATACTGATTGCAGTCAACTCATCAAAACTCAGTTTCTATTATTTCCTTATTCTAGGCATTATGAAAAATATATCTTAAATTATCTCTGTATAAATACTTAGGGTATTTGTTAGAAATCCATGAGTGATTTCAGACCCTGTTTACTGAGCAGCAATCTTATCATGCCTCTTACAGCACAATTCTACTCATATATGGACTTGCAGAAGATTGCAACTCAATTTGTAAAGCTTGAGAAATGTAGGCAATTAATAAAATGTGGTGGAAGGGAGAAGAGAAGTATTGTGGGGCAGGCAAAGGAGAATATCCTGCATGGTTTAGGAAATTCAAGTTATAGAAACTAAGTGTTGATATGAAGGTGAGAGAGAGTTGTGGAGGTTGAAAGCCATCTGAAAGTCATCCATTTGCTCTAATTTGACTTGCCTGGATTCGGTTCTTTGGAGCCTCCCTTTGGATATTCTAGTCACTTCAGTGTAAATATTACATATGAGTTTCTTGAAAGAAAATGACAAGCTTTAAATACTGTGATAAGTAAGCTAGAGGGAAAAATCTCATCCTTGAGAGATGATAATTTAAAAAAAAATTATTATTGACTAGTATTCTAGATTTATATCATTATAGCCATAGATCCAAAAGGACATAGGTATTATGAAAAGAAGATCATAAGTGGAATGACTCTTTCTGTCAATGAGTTGTATTCATCAGTAGTACAACATTGCTAGGAAACTTGTCATTCAGGTTTCAGTTCAGTTGTCATTTAGAAGTATCTTCCCATTTTGGGTCTTCTTTTTCAAATCAATCTTATTATATAGTAATTTACATATAACAATTAAATGGAATTTAAAATTATCTCATCAATATGTGTATTTGGAAAATTTTTTGTTTTTCTCATAGAATGTAAGCTCTGTGAGGGTAGGGACCTTTTAGTTTGTCTCACCATCATGCCTGCCACAAAATAGACATTTAACTATATCTGTTAAATGAATAGCTATTAAAATGCACTTGAAGAATCATCCATATCTTTAAGGAGTTTGCAACGTAGTTTAGGTGAGTTGTATTTCATATTATGCAGTGAATAGTATAACTACTTGTATAATAGTATAATGGGTACACAAAATATGCATTAAACTGTATGTTTAGAAAACTGAATAGCCTAATTTATACAAGCAGTTGAAGGCCATGGATATGAAAGATTTAAATATGACTACAGCTGTTTTCTCTGTCATCCTTAGATAACTTTGAAGCAATTGTTAGAATTAACCAAGTAGACTTGTTTCTGATCCCCAGTAATAGTCAAGTTTGTTGATTTTAATCCATACAAGTTTCTATGTGCTATTTGTCTAATAGGACTCCATTATAGCCCTAGATCTCTTTTCTGGTAGGTTGTTTTGTTTACCAGGAGAAAAAGAATCATAGAGACTGTTTCTTATTATTGAAGAAATGCATACAGAGGTAGCACAAAAATCTTCAGACAAAAATCATAGGGGTGCAGTTACATTCAAATAAGGAAGTAACATTCATAATCACAAGTTTGTTTTATAACACGTATCTAAACTTTCCTATGGGAAAGAAGATTCTCCCTGACAAAATTTCTGATTAAAATGCTATCATTTCAAATGTAAACTGCAAACACGTGTAAACCAAGATTCAAAAGTTCATTTATTACAAGTGTTCTTGACTAAGCAAAAGTCACTTAAATTCAATCTATTAATAGTATCTAACACCTAAGGTGTTGATTATGACAAAATCTCAATTTCCTACAATGTTAAATATTATTATTCTAACTATTATATTATTTCCTCTAACATTGTTATCAAATAAAGTCTGTATCAACACTATTATCTATAGTCTTTTAATTATCCTATGACACCTAATATACTTAAATCAATCAAATGATAATAGCCTACACTTCTCCATAAATTTTTTTTCAGATTCCCTATTTGGGGGGAAAAGATAAATTTTTGGACATGAAGAACTTAGATAGAATTTGCTAATATGCAACTTTGTCTTCAGCTCTCACATTTTTTCTTTTATTCATTATGAAATGGAGTGGGATGGAATTTATTGAGCCCAGAACTCAGAATGTTGGGATAGTTATTAAAAAAAAATCATCATTACTATTTAGCAATAATGAAACTACAGTGATGAGTTGTAGTCCACCAAATGGGTGATACTCACCTGAGTGAATATCTCATATAATCCTGAGTGCTGATCTCATATAATCTTGATTCAATTTATAAAACAGTGGCTACAGTAGCAATAACAACAAAACCAACCACTTTTTAAATCACTTTACTGCTAGTAAACAATGTATGTTATACAGAATGGTGATTATTGAATAATAGTAAACTCTCAATTCCTCTGACTAAGTAAAGATATGTCGTTAGAAAGTTAAAATCATCTTTGCTTTCCAGTGTTAAAATATTATCTTATTTGCAAGTAAAGTGTTTAAGAGAATAAGATCTACTTAAGTTTCTTCTATCATTAGTTACATGATTCCATGTGATGGTTACAGCATCTTGCCTTTAGTGTTTCCTTGGGACAGAACTCTCTTCATGTTTACTTCATATTTTTAATTTCATTGCCATAATAATCTATCACACGTTATGTCTAGACCTCAATAGAAAATTCTACTTGAAATATATTTAGGTAAACTTATTTCTAATAATTTTGGTTAGATAATAGCAATTATTTCCATGGACTTAATGCCTAGCAAAATCATAAAGAATATTCATGAAGATTCCAAACTGTATTTAGTATAACTGTAAGTTAATTGGTTTTTTGTTGTTTTTTCGTTGTTTTCATTTGTCATTATTATTGGCTTGGGTGTGTGTTTGTATTAAATGGATTGGCCAGTTAATCCAACATGGTCACATTGGTTATGAGTATATTCTTAGTCAAAAACCCAATTTACCTTCAAGGGCATAAAACATCAGTTGAGACAAGCATGAAAAAATATAAATAATTTTGACAGTTGGCCGAAGACCATTAATCATCATGATTTATAATGAAATAAACATTCTTGGAATGTAGCATTCAATTGTTTTAACCTCAAAAACATACTCCTTTCTGTTGTTAGTCATTAGAAAACAAATAGAATGGGATATTTTTTTTCTAGTAATTACATTCATAGCATATTTGAAATCTGCATTTGGAAGTGAAGAAAAAGATATTCTAAAGCACTGTAACTGAAAAAAAAATGCTTATTACTATCAATGTTATTAAAATTTGAAGCACTCTTCAAACATTGAGTCCAATGAGATAGAATATAAATGTTTATTTATATTGTGAGTTATAAATAACCTTGTATTTTAAATTAGAAACAAAAAATTACACATAAGTTTATAAAGCTTCATCTATTTTATGTCTAAAAATGTTGCCTATCTGCTAATTAAATATTCTTAGAAGAAGAAATTTGCCTATATTCACCACAGCTTTTTGTTAATGGTCTTTTTTTCCAGGAGCCTTTAGATGTTAGATTTTTTTAAGTAGTTGTAAACATTAGCAGTAGCAATGAATAAAAATGAATGTAAGTAGATTGAAACTGACAGGTATGATACTGTGAAAACCTAAAAGAAAATTCTAGAAATGGATATGCAGTCTAATTGAGAAATGAAAATGGTGACCCAGAACATGTGCTATTGTGATGTTAAAGGGGACAAACCAATGAATGGAACTCAGGGGAAATTGAAGAGGTTGTTTTAGCCACCAATAATTTCTGTACTCACAGGTGATCAAAAAAATGAAACTCCAAGAAGAGAAGTTATTTTTCCTTTCTATTTTGTTCCAAATTATTAGAATAGTTTGAACTTACTCCTCCTTTTATTTCTCATCTCATTGCAGTGTTTGGTAGTCTCTGAGGAAGTACTAGATACACCTATATCAAGAAATTTTCCCCTTAAGAGTAATGTGATATGAGAAGGAAGGATCTTTTCATTTTATTTGGTGTTTGCAATTTGCTGTCCTGTTTGCCAGTGTCACTGTAACCTATTTTTAAAAATCTGTTAATGAAACAAACAGTAAGAAACCTTGATATTCCTTAAATATTTGATTATGGAATTTTAGTAAAATGAATCAACAAATAAATGGTCAATGAGGAATGTATAGCAGAAGCAAAGATTATAAACTCATAACAGGACAAAATGTTTATCTAAATTTGTTCACTATTGTAGTAAATTTTTTTTAAATTTTCAAAGGGAGTTCATGGAGTCATTAATGACTCCATATTTAGATCTATATTTATATTTATATAGCAAGGTGTCTTCTTTAATATTGTATTAGAAAATAGGTCTTCAGAAGTCTATAATTAATTTATTGAATAATTTGGACTTTCTCAGATGACCTTCAGAAATACCTTATTTTTTTCACACCACACTGTGTGTGATAGTCTTCCAAACAGACTATTTTGAGTTTCTCTTCATTGTCCCTGAGTACTATTCTGCCAGAAGCATAGTACCTCAATTTCTTTCAATCAATGACAGCCTCATTGCTCAGTGGACAAGTCTGATTAAAAAAAAAAAATCAATGTATCATTCTATTTAAAGTCAGAACATTTTAGGCTTGACTTAGGCTAAGAAACTTGAAGTGGAGGATGAGAACTCATCAGATCCTTAATCTTCCTTATTCTTCTATTGCTTCTTTCACACTTGCCCTCTTGTCTCTAAAAATTTTTCATCTGATTGGTATGGTATCCGTTGTATCAGATGCTGTTGTTATGTCAGAACATAATAGATAATCTTTATTTCTTTCTTGAGTTGTTGTTGTGGGGTTATAAGTGTCCACTTTCTCTGTGAGAGCTTTCCAATTTTAGTGTATCCTGTGGGTGAATTGGCTTTTACAATGTCACTGGCTACTTTTGCCTCAGCTGCAGGTACTGGTATTGTATCCCAGACTGGCTCTTCCTGTTGTGTGACCAGACTCTGGCCAGGTTTTTCCTAGATGTTTTAAGTCTGGCTACTTTTTGGGTGCTTGAAAACTTGAAGAAAGCTCACATTGTTGTACCATGAGTAGAAATACATCTTACTCTCCTCTCTCTTAGCTCAATAATCAGAGGCAAGTCTATCCAATTTTTTGCCAATACAAGCACCAAATCAGAGTCAAACATTGGCATCTCTAGTGTCCAAAGGCTAAAAGTGTTGGTTTTTCTCCCCAAGTATGGCCTGAGGTAGATGAGTTGCTCAAAACACTTCCAGCTCTCTCCATAGAAATTTTTTCCATCCTTTCTCAAGAAGCCTTAGTCTTCTCTTAAATTGTCCATTGGTAGGTGATATATTGATGGTATTTGAACCAATTTCACAGTCTTTTCACCTTTCTTATATGGATGATTCAGTAATAATGGTACAAACTTGGGGTCTCCATCAAAAAAGAAAAACTGCTTGGTTTCAACTTTAAATTATGGAATAAACAAGTGGGAAACTTTTTCAGTGTTATTTTACAAGTAATCTATCCCCTTTAGAGGGGAGTAGTTGAGACTTTAAAAAATACCTTTACATTTAATCCAATTTCACAGTCTAGCTTCTCTTTCCTCTTTAACTTACTTTTCATGGATGATAATGAAACACAGTAACATAACTCTTTTAAGGATCATTTCACTACAAAGAGAAAAGGCTAGAGTTAGGGTGAAGCTAGTTAGTGAATAGAAACAGAGGATCAAAACATTTAAGGTCTAGAAGTATAAATATCAAGTATTAAAAACAATAGTGCAAATAATAGGAAATTCAAAGATAAAAATTATTCATTCCAACTACCCCAGTGTTCTTAATCTCTTGTGTTTATATTTTTCTGAACTTCTGGCTTATTTTTAGTTTAGATTTCTCTTATGCTCATTCTTCAGTTTGTAGACATCTCCATCATACTTGTTTGTGGTAGCCTTAATCCCCCAAAATCAACATACTTCCCAAGTTTAAGTCCCCATTCTTGATGGATTTGTTTTTTGTGACCCAAATTCAAATCCTAAGATAGAGAATTCAATTATTACATTTTGAATTAGGTTTATGTCCCACCTCTGACTAAACTAGTGGCTAGCAGTGAATTTAGTAAGAGTGGGGTAAAGGAAATCTCCAATTATCACAGACATTCATTTCCCAGCATCATCTCTACCACATATGGGCTAAGAAATTTGATAAATAGTAAACTATATGGTGTAGTAATTTTTTAAAAATAATATTCCTAAGATGCACTTCACATGTACAATGTACATGCTACAATTCAGTGATTATAGGTCCAGGTATCACTAATATGTTCAATAAAATTATGCTGGGTTTCATTTTTTGTCATACGGGCATGATTAACACAATTTTTTCTTAAAACATTTCTATGAAGTCTTGGAATATTCTAAATGAAGAAAAAAAATAGTATGAAATCCTATGGGGAGCCAAAGCTTGATCTAATTAAGTAGAAAATATGGCACACAATAGACCATGATTCAATTAGTAGCAGATTAAAATTCCTGTTTCCTATTAGCCTTATATTGTCGTAACTGTTTGCTCTTAGTCAAAACTTGTTTCCTGATTATATATAGAAATAATTTCTAAGTTTTGCTTTCATGTAATATGAAACACCAGCAACAATGAAAACTGAATACACATTAATTATCTGGATGGATCTATTCAAAGCAGAATATCTCAGTTTAGCAAGTGGACATTTTAAACTTCGTTAAGCAGGAACAACTGTTTACTTAGAATTTTTCTTTCCTTATGTAGATGTTAACTAGTATGTTGGTATTTACAGGTGATTATGTGCTAATCTGTCAATCAACCTTTCTTTAGCATGTTCATGACTAGATTTTGAATGACTTGAAAAACATAAAAACTTACATATTTTGATGGTTAAATCATTTTAGACTTTTTTTTTCAGTATATTAAGGGCTAGGAGCTCATTTTACCTGTATAATCTCAAACATAAAAACTTAAAATGAAAGAATACTCTCATTTTTTCCAACATCAACTTTTCCTTCAGTTTGGTGTTTGCTAAATATATACC
The DNA here is from genome assembly GCA_019455555.1 of Galemys pyrenaicus. Lineage (NCBI taxonomy): Eukaryota > Metazoa > Chordata > Mammalia > Eulipotyphla > Talpidae > Galemys > Galemys pyrenaicus. The sequence continues at coordinate 4,235,194 of JAGFMF010011581.1, read as the reverse complement.
TGAATTAATAAACAGTAAATGATTATTGTATGCTACAAATTTTTATCTTGTTGGAAAATTATTCTTTCATATTATACTTTACAGAAATAAAGTCTCTCCATGAAAGCTAATAATAATGTTTACTACTAATGAAAAGAGACCTTAAAATGATCTGATGAATACCTACATGTGTAACATGAATTTACTATGCACTGTGAATGTCACTTTAATATTATTACTATGTTTTATTTAAAGATTTCATATTCAAAATGTGTATATAGCACAGTAGCTGACACGTAGAAAGTAGCTGGCTGTATGACTTTGTTAAATCAATACAAATAAAACTTCAAAAATGAAATAGTAAGAGAGGAAAGGAGTCTGTATATCTTCATTCATAGAAACACAATTTTAATGCTATCTTTTTATTTCTTTATAGATACTCTGCTTAGAAAGATGATGTAGTCTTTCAAAAAGTTCATGTATGGTCAACAAAGTGTCCAGAGTCAGTAAGAGAGGCAGAAGAACAAGGAGTTATAGTCTGGGAAAAATAAAAAAAAATTCTATAAAGGTCATGCTCCATAACTGTTAAGTATATCAGTAGGCTTAAAATTTAGAAGGATAGTTTAGACAGGCCTCTTTATATAGAACTATATATAAGGTATGATTAATGACTGAATAGTAGCAAATATGCTTATCAAATAGATGGATAAAAAAAATTTCCCCCCTTCCTTAATGACAAATAGCCTTCATTTAAAAAATGAAAGTGTTTATAACTTTTGGTTAATTAATTTGTCTTGGTTATAGTAGTTAAGTTTGATGAAATGTTAAGTGGAATACTTTATAGAATAGTGGAACTCAAGCATAAGGTCTTCCTTTAATGGAGAAATAATTAGACTTAAGAATGTAAGAGCAAATGGAAGCAGATTTTCAAAATTAAATGTTTAATTGCCTACTATGTGCCTATCCAAATTCTAGGGCTCACCATGCTTTGCTTTTATAATAAGACCCCAAAACTTTACCATGACCTATAAGGTCCTAGAGAAACTCTCCTTCCTGTCTCTTTAACTTTGATTTTTAACACTCTTCTAATTATTTTCCATGTTCCAGCCTCTCTAGGCTCTGTTGGTCCCCTGATAATTTAGAGCATCTTTCACACAAAACTACTGCAAACCCCATCTCCATTCCCAGGGTGTTCTTTTACTTGCTGGCTCAAATAGTCATTCCTAGTTCAGGCTATATACTGCTACCTTCCCGACCCATAAAGATTCTCTTTCCCATATGATCCTATGCAATATTCTTTGTAGTACTTATTTTAAAATATTTATTTGTTTATTTTCACTAGAACCACCCTCATTAAAATCTGAAATTCATGAGAACAAAATTTGTCTATTTTATATCCCACCATTTATCTGGAAACTAAACTATATCTGGCTCATAGTGGGATCTAATTAATATTGATTAAGTAAATTAAAAAAGGAATAAGACAGTGTCTTTGTGATTAAGGAATATGGAAATTATTTAAGCCCTTTTGCTAAATATTTCCTTTTGACCACACACAGACCCTAAAACTACCAAACACATAAAAAATCAGATCAATCCCTATTAGATAAGGTCTGTGATCATCATTATAAGGGCAAGCAGTTTGGAGAATTGAGTGAAGAACTTTCTCTGAGAGGCTCAGTTTTTCTTCCCTTAACCTACATAGTCAGTGCGGATGCATTCATGCAGAATCAAACAAAATATTTTTCCAAAATAGGGCAGAGGAAAACATTTCCTTTCGGGATCCTCCATTTCCTGGTATCAGCCTTACTTGGTGATGGTGCTTCGATATCAGGGACATGCCTTCTTTACCCCGGGCATATATAATAAGGACTTTAGCTTTAGATTTATGAGTATTTTGGAAAAATTAAAAATATCACTTTTTGTCTGTGAAATTATTTTTCCCATAATAAACATTTTGTTATATATTCTTGGTCTGTGTTTTCTGAGGATAATGAGACTGAAGTGGTTTGCTTCAGATGCAGGTTTACTCAGGAATGTGGAATTCTCTTCCGATCTGCATAATTCCCCATGGTTCATCTTTATTTATGTCAATATCTCCAGAGATATTCTTTACAGACATTCCTTATGTTAAAAATTCTGCAAACATTGTCTTCTAAGACTCCTGAGATTTTTCAGGAACAAAATGCCTTCTTTGGTTGGATAGATAAGACTGACTTTGTTGCTTGAAGGAGAGCAAATACATTTATAACAAAATATATTGCTGCTTTAGCATTATAGAAAACTCACAGTGCTGTAGGTTGTAAAAATAATTACTAAATATCATCTTGTCTATATAATAGTGTAAAAATTCATTTATATATTGTATTCTTCTTTATGGAAATGTGTGAAGAATCACTCCCCTTGTGGCTTGCTTTGAAAGCACTTTGCCAGGTCATTAATTGTCTGGTGTCTACTCCTGAGGCAATATTTAACTGTATGTTAAATTTAGCCAAGATATATATTGTAGATATGTTTGCTTAACACATTTTTTTCTAGGACAAGTATGAGTATGTGTGCTTGTATACATATTATTTGTATTTGAAATGAACTGATAAAGACAGAGGTCTGAGTATTGTTATAGAATATATGTAACTAGAAGAAATAGCAGCTGGAAGTCAGAACAACATCTGAATTCAGGCAATTCTCTTAAAGATGGTTTTAAGAATAACTTATATAATCCATTTTGATTGTTACTCCTGACAAGAGTCCAAATATAAGAGATATATAGCTGATAGGTATATTGATCATTTAGGATACATGAGACCCTAGCATGATAAGTAACAACTAAATACAGCAAAATACAGTTTTGAATTCAGATTATGTGGAGGATATATTTGAGAATATTTGTTTCCGATTGTTGTCATAGTAGCAATAGTTTTAATTTAGAGAAGAGTAATTGGGTTTGAAATATTTTGCATAATGATGAGCACAAAGTATGTCTTGAAAATGAGAATTGAATTTGGGGAAATTATTTTTTAATCTATCAATTCCAATTCTTTCTGCCATAGAGTTATTACTATAGGAATTAAAATAATTTGTCAAATGAATGTGGATGAAAACATTGGTGCTAAATGTTTCTAAGTAGTAGGGCCAAGTTATGTGAAGCACTGTAAATTATAAGGCAGCCTTCTTCATTCATCAATTTTTAACAATGATTAACCTATACTGAATTGTCAAGATATTCAATTGGCTATTGAATAGATTAATAAATTCAGTGGCACAACTAGTTAAAAAATGTTACTCATGATCCAGAAAATAGACATATGGATATAAAAACATTAATCAAGATGTCAATTCATGAACCAAATTGATGCAGGAAGTCTTATAATTCAGAAAAAAACTAAGCCAGGTATCTGGTTCGGATACCAAGATAAGCCATGCTACCAAAGTCTCAAAAATGGCCTGATGTAGTGGTTTATTTCAGTTATTTATAAGGAAACATTCTCTATTCTTGACATTCATTTTCAATGGTATGGCATGTTCTGAGAGACAGTGAAAGCTCAATATTTAGCTATCTTCAATCATGTTTGAATAATATTCTTTTCTTAGGAATGCTGTAGAAAATACTCATACAACCTATAACTGTTTGGATTAATTTCCCAAAAGATCATAAGATGTAATAACTTGTTTTTGTTTGATTGTTTACTTTTTAAAAAATTAAGTAAAAATATATCCTGAGTTGGTGGAACATTAACAAGAGACAGCAGGGCACTTGGAGGGAATGATTGTTTTTCACTCCAGAATTTTATCAAACACTGTGGGACCCTGGAGAAACTAATTAACTCTCTTTTTTTTTAACCTATGAAATGACATTAGATCTGCCTACAACTTGAATTTTTTTTACAGTTTAAATGGCATAATAGATGTTAGAAAACTTTGGAATGTTAGATATGGCTACTCACACACATAATTAGGTAAGAATCAGAATCAAAAACTATATTTTTCCTTCTACCCAGATATTAATGCAGTTGCATATTTTTTTTAAAAAACTCTGTGCAAAGAGGTTGAGGTAATGGTGTGGTAGGTGTAGTGTGAATGAAAGAATATCACTACATCAAACAATAAAACTTTATGATACCAAATATTTGAATTATCTTTTTAATGTTCTCGAATACTTTCACCTATTATACAAAATATTTTAGTATACTTGTATAACAAAATAATATAGCATTTACAATACACTTTTTTTAGGATTTACTAATTGTCAGTCACTATACTATTTTTGTTTTTTTGTATTTACACTACACAATGTTATGTGTTATGATGTCATCACCATTCTACAGATGTGATTATTTAGGGACATAGTATTTAGTAGATAGTCTTACTCCAATGTATGCCTTTTCACTATCCAATGTTACAGTGATACCATATAACACAGAAGACAGGGAAAACAATATCATTTGGAAACATGTAAAAATATTAACTTATATGTGTATAACACTTAAATCATGAAGCAAGAGCAGGCATTATCTTAGGATTTTTTTTTTACTTTAGTTGTGTTATGAAGGTAATTCATATCTATGTATCCATCTATCTGTCTTTCTGTCTGTCTACCTAGCGATACTTATTGTCTATATTGTACCAGTAATATAGTTCTAGTTAAACCCCTGATGACCTAAGCTAATTTTATACTTGCCTTTTTCCTTCTTCTCATTGACCTTTCCCCCATTTCCACCATCTTCTTTGCCAGTAATTGGTTGTTGGGTTCAGTGATGATCCCTCGCTGCCACAGTCAGACTCTAAGCTGAGATTAGTATCTGATATGGTGGGAGTATAGAAGACTGAGAGACAGCCAGAATGACAGACTGTGTTCAGGGAAAGAAGTTGACCCTGGAATATCTCTTAGCTTTCCTCTGGACTAAGGAAAGAATTTGGAAATAGAAAATAGGAAATGGGAAAGGAATATCTGAAATAACTGGGAAAAACAAAAAACAAACAAACAAACAGAAAAAGGACCCAGATCAAGGAGTGGGACATAATTTCTAAACTACCTAAGAACAGTGAACTCAGATATTTACAAACTCTGGGCAATGTTCATTTTGATTTACAGACTGACAATTTAATGTTGGCAATTTCAGAGTCAAATACTAGAAGACCAAGCACTATATACCTTTTTTGATGAGAAAGATTTATTTCTTTGTTCTCCACTGGCACTAGCATAACCTGATTTCAAATGGAAATGACTAAAGCTCCAAAAGAGATTTTCTTTATGAAAAATAACCAAAGGGAAGAGAAAAGTATCTTGAAGTCCTTATTGTCTGTTCTGGAATGTCCATGGATAACAATGACCCCAAATCCTAGTATTTCTGCATGAATATACTAGTATCCAGAACCTTTGTGACCTGATATAGAAAGAACAAGAAAAACTGAACAGGAAGATGATAAAGTAAATGGAGGAGAACATCATAGATTCATTTAATATAGAGAGTGACAACACAGAGATGTGTTGTGATCTTTAGAGACTGAGTTTGACTCAATGAGAATATGAAGACTAGACTAGAAAATAACCTATAGGAGATGAAGGCCTTTTAAGTCACACATATGCAACATCACAATAGGCCCCTATTATAGCCAGAGACAAAGCTGGAAGTCCTACCACCTGTAACTCCATGTAATTCATCTACAAGAAAATCATCTGGAGAATCATGCATGGCAGTGAGTCATCTGCGATCTCTACCACCAAGATTTTGAAGTATGTGTGACATGCCATATTTTTGAGAACAAATGTCCAATAAAATGATTGGGAATTGAACAAATATAATTTTATTAATCATTAAAAATATTTATATTACCAATAATTTAAATAGATAATACTTTCCCAAAATACAAATATAATAGTGCAAAAAATATATATTTCTGAAATATGTGTAATCACAATTCCAATAGACAAATAACAAATGCTACAGATATTTATTGTCTTAGGTACTATTGTAGATGCTTAATGTATATCAGTAAACAAATTAGATAATAACTATGGTCCTCTTTCTAGCAAGAGGGCCATTAATTTATTATGTACTTCTAATTGTAGGTTCAACTATTAAAATCACTCAAGGGGAAGGTACAGTGCAAAACAGAGACATTCTGTTACTATTCCAAATTTAAATAACGCTCGTGAACCCTTAAGTGACATTTAAATGTTCCTTGGATTGGGAAAAATCCTGAAAATGTTTATGTGGTACTAAAACAACATTCTACCTAACTCATTCTATGATATCAACATTAACTTATTAATAGAAAATAATGTAGAGCAAAGAGAATCTTTGAGCAAGTGGTGCTGGAACAACTGGACAGTCACATGTAAAAATATAAATTTGAATCCAGACCCTACATTCTTCATAAAACTAAACCAACATGGATCATAGACCTGAATAAAAAATGCAGCAGTATAAAACTCATGGAAAGTAACAAAAGAGAAAACTTAGACAACCTTGGTATGGTAATTAAATTTTTTATTACATGCCAAAGGCATGAGCCATTAAAGAAGGGATTGATAAACTGAATTTCATTAAAATAAAAATTTCTGCTCTATAAAAGGCATAAAGAGAAGAATGCAAGCTATAGCCTAGGAGAAAATATTTTCAAAAGATACATCTGATAAAGTACTTGTTTTTCAAATTACATAAAGAATTGTAAAATTAAAAATATAAGAAAATGAACAAAAAAATAATGACAACACATCAAAAAAAAATATCAATTGGAAAGTAAACTAAACATGTGAAAAAATTCTCCAGCATCATCAATCATCAGGGAAATGCAAATAATAAATAAAAATGAGTTATTACTGCATATGGACTAGAATAATCAAAATAAAAACAGATAACACTGAATACTGGTGAGAATGTGGAGCAACTGGGCCTCTTGCTCATTGTTGGTGAGTAAGCGAAATTATTCAACCATTTTGAAAATAATTGACAGTTTCCTATAAAACTATGTACTCTTACCACATGGTGCAGTATCTGTACCCTTCATACCAAAATGACTTGAAAATATATGTCTACATAAGAACTTGAATATAGATGTTTATGGCAGTTACAACTTGGAAGCAATCAAGATTTCTAAGTGTCTGCGTTATTATTCAGCATTGAAAAGAAATGAGCTATCAAGCCATGAAAATACATGGTGGAAACTTAAATGAATGTTACTAAGTGAAAGAAGCCAGTCAGAAAAGGCTATATACCGTATTATTCTAAGAATGTGTCATTCTGGAAAAGGCAAAACTATGAAGAATATAAAAATTTTAATGCTGTTACACCTAGGTAGAAAGGATGAATGAATAAGCAGACAGAGAGAATTTTTAGGACTGTGAAAATATGCTACATAATGGTATAATTGTAGACATATATCAAATCCATATAATATACACCAAGAGTGAAACTGAAGTAAATAATGAACTTGGAGTGATAATGATGTGTGAATATATGTTCATCAGTTGTTACAACAGTGCCACTATGGTTAAGAGGTTGATAGAGGAGGAAGAATGTACATGTGTGGAAATGTGAATATGGGAACTCTATACTTTCTGCTCAATTTGAGAATGCCTAAGTCTGCTTTGAAAAATAAAGGTTTTTCATTGAAAAAACTGTGAGCTTCTATGAATTCCATGATAGGCAAATCATGTACTAACTCATACCCAACCATAATTTTATTTGTATAATGCCTTTCTGTCTAGACTCACTGATCCTTTGAAATCAAGGTCTATAGGACTATACTCCTAAGGTTTTTTAAAATCTTTTCCCAATGGAGCAGGTAATAACCATAACCATAAATCTTTCTGGGTGTCTCACAGTCACACACCTATGTAATTTTTGATTAATTGATATAACATATTGTCAATGACAGTGCAGTCTAGGTTATCAGTTTAGATAATGCTTTAATTCTCAAAAAAACTAAAGTTAAGAGTATGACACAATAATCTAACATGTATTATACAGTGCTCTAGCACAACTCAGAATATTTACATGAAAGATGATCTAATCATGCAAAAGAAACTTTCTCCTTAGTACTGATAGTTCACATTCAAATCTATTTAGCAGTACATTCAAGCATACAGATAACATATGAACAAAATGAGAAATAATTCTGTGATTTCAAGCTTCACTGAACTACAGTATAGGAATTCTGACCTAAACAGTTGTTAAATGCTTACCAGATAAATGACTGTGGATGAATTGTCTTATTCACTTTTTCTTCTTAGAAGCAACAAATGAAAATGTACATTTCTTGCAAATCAAAGGTGCAATGAGATACCACCTCACTTCAATGAGAATGGCCCATCTCAAAAAAACAAAATGCAAAAAAACATCAAATATTGGTGAGGGTATGGAGAAAAATAAATCCTTCTATACTGTTTTGGGGCATTTATACTTGTCTAGCCCTAGGAAAATCAGTAGGGATGTTCCTCAAAATATGAAAGAAACACCATATGACCCAATAATTCTATTTATAGGTATCTACCTGAAGGGTGTAAAAAACACTAATTTGAATGGACACACACACACTCCTATGTCCATTGCAACACTATTTATAATTGCCAAGTTATAGCATCCACATAAATTAAGGAGAGTGACATACACACACACACATAGATAAGGAAGAATGGAGATGGAAACAAGGTAATGAGGGGGCCTACTGATCTATGATAAAGAGCTATTGGTGCTTTGGTGGTAAGTGTGGTGTGGCAAAATACCTCTCAGTGTGATAATCTCTGCCTAACTCATACAGTGTTGTAAACCTAATGTTATCTCAATCTAAAAAAAAAGGGAAAAAAAAAAGACATGTCCATTTCTCTATGATGTAGTCACTGTATTTTAACAATACAACATTTGCTTTAGCTACCACAATGACTTAGAGACAAAATAAAATCAATAGGTTCCTGCTTTAAGATGCTCCCATTGAGTACAAGAAGATTTTTTTAAATTACTCATATATCATGCCTAGGTGTTAGGTGTGTGAATTCAGGAAGGTGATACCAAAAAACAAAACAAAAGAAGAAAAAGAAACTTGGGTGACATACCAGGCAAATCCAGTAATAACCATTTCAATTGCCTCTATGATGTTCTAAATCCTATTTTAAGATTCATAATTCACTATAATTGAAGTACATTTGACTTAACATAAAGACTGAATTGATGTCACCTAGATATTAAAAAAATAGTAACAATGTTTGTAAACCAAAATATAGGATATGCATTTGATAATTTTTTTAATCTTGTAAGGGTAATAGTGATTCCAAACAAATCCTTATGAGAATATTGTAAGGTCGTAAGGCTATTGTTGTTCCAATTTGTAATGAAGGTAAAAATGGTCACATAACTATAAAGGAATAAAAAATGAAAGGTTAAGAGGTAGTTGTAATGGGAAGGATTGTTGCAGTGACCTGTCAGAGATGTAACAATTATGACTTTGCTTAACCTATTAGATAATGTTTTGAATAATAAATTGTGTATATGGAGCCAACTTTCTCGTTACAACTTTTGGGCTTGATTTCTGATTGTGTCCAGTGCTTATACACTACTGATAATCTTCAGTCTCAGGATGTCATAAGGTTTGACAATGAGTAACCTGAAACAGATATACCTGATACATGTCAAACAGTGATGAAGATTTCAGGATTGTAGTGATTAAAGTATAGAACTTCTGTATTAACCCCGCTAACTGTGCTCTTAATCACACCACCCAAGAAAAGCCCAGACCCGTTGAAAGATATTCAGATATCAGTCCCTACCCTCTTCCCCATTTCCTTCAGTTTGCTGTTATCAAAGATCAGTTATTTTGGGAGAAATAGAGAAAATAAAAAGAAATGTTTTTCCAGAGAGGTATTTTTATTACTTACACGTGATTCGTAGATTTAGCAGTTAAGTTCTCTCTGCATCCTTTGTTAACCTCATACACTGCTGCTGATACTGATAAATGTCAAATGGAAGTGGATTAAAATGATGTGTATGTCTAGCTCTTTCTATACATATTCCATTTTTTGTGCTGAGACCTTTCTTTTTGAAATGAAAGGTACTATGTGATTTATTAATAATATGTTGCAATTTCCTTTGGTCCTTTACTAGATTATATTTTCCAAGGATTTATACCTCATGAAGCTCCTTCTTGATTTAAAATAATATAAACATCTTTTTTCTAAACAAGCTGTTTTGAAAATGCCAGAGTGCAAATGCATTTATTTGAGACTTAGGTACTTTAAATTGTGAATAATAACAATACATTTTTGTACTTTGTATATCTGAATACCCCTAGGAACTATTTATTGAACTTTATCAAACAACCACTAAAATCTACACATTCAGAGGATGAAACTTAGGGAGCTTTTAAAACTTAAGTATTTAATGGACTTGATTTGGTCTTTTAGACCCAGGAGGGTGCTAGCTAAGTGCCTGAGATGTTCAAAGTTTCCATCATAATAGCTAAACCCCTTTCTCCCCTCCCTGGGGAGCAGGTATAAGCTCAATCTTTGAAAAGGGATTTTTAATCTTTTATTCATTATTCTTCAGAAAGCCCTTGCCTGGTATAGGGTACAAACTGACAGTAGGATGTCCTTTCTTTTCCAAACTTCAGAAATCTGTTTTCTCTACCTCTTGTCTTTTCTTATTTAGTGGGACCCCTTCTCCCCACTCCCTTTAATTTGATCACTTTTGTCTTCTAGTGTAATTCAGAGTGTTCAAAATCCAATTTCCAACATCAGTGTTTTTCCATAGCTAAAGTAAACTGACATCAACTCAGGTGGTTACCTGCTCCTTTACCTCATGAATTTCCTGAAATTCATTAGGTCTTTTCCTTTGAAGTTCAGCCTCTCAATCATGGGAACTGCTGAACAGTGTTTATTGAGTATTTATGTTGTGCTAATTACAGTAGAATTGTAGAATCTAAACCAACCTTACATGTCACCTGGTCGTCCCTTGTCATGATACTTTTTCAATAACTCTGTGAAGGTATTTAATTGTCTATAACTGAGCCCTTTGAAGATTTTGAAGCTCACTACTATTTTGGAGCTACTACTACTACTCTGTAAAAGTCTTCTAAATTGTTGGAAAATTGTAATTTTTTTAAAGATTTATTTATTTATTCATACTAGAGCTTTGGTACAGGCCAGAGTTCTGGGAGGTGAGAGGATTCACCAGAGACATAGTGGGGAACAGAAAAGGTAAATCGAGGGACATACACTACTGAGGGGAGCAGCATGAGAGCCAGGAGAGGTCTCCCGCGCCATGTGGGTCCCCTCCGTGGCAGGGATCGAACTCGCCCTGCTGTGCATGAATGCTTCACAGTGTGGCACCACTGCGCCACCAAGGAGGCCCGGAAAACTGTAAATTTAAAAGGTCCCAGGCAATTTGAAAAGGAAATCTGAATGCCTTCATAAAGCATGTAATATTTTGTTTATTGATGCATTAGATAGATTAGTAGTGTGCTTTGCCATGTAGATTAGGAAACTTTATACAGATTAGTTCTGAATGTACTTGCATATTGAGAGTGAGATAGAAATCTACTAGCAAACACAAAGGAAAGAAAATTCTCAACAAAATAGGAGATTGGTATACACCAAAATAATGATACTATTATTTTAAAATCCACATCATTCCTAAAACTTTTATAAAGTATACATATGAAAATAGATACAAAGATTATTACAATCCAGGATTTTGGTTTAATTTTAACTAATATTAGTATTGTGAGGCTGATTTTTAGTAACTTGCTAAGGACAAGGCTCCCTTTTTGTTAGTACTTCATCACCTCCAAATGTTATATATTGAGTCCCTGAAAGTAATTTTTTTTTCAAGTATCTAGATTTTCCTTGGAGATCTCATTTGTGCACAACCTCTGCTTGGCTCAGCTTATGAGATCTGATATGATCTCATCTGAAAGCAATACAGCAGGGAGTCATTTGTTTTACAAAAATAAGCAATATCATCATAGAATACTGTGATTTTAGGGTGGAAAAGCATTTTTCTTATATAGAAGTGAAAAATATGAGGTATGTTGTTCATATAAAATAGCAAATGGAATAACATCCACATTGTGAAAATTAATCCAAATGAGATTTTAAAGAGGTCAATCACATAATTGTAGAATTTCATTTTTTCACAAGTTTACTCATCTCATTTTCCACTGTGTCCTTTATTTATAGTCTTTTTATGTATGTCTTAACTTTGATTACATTTTTATAGAAAACTTCAGACCTAAGTTAAAAACACATTGAAACACATTGAGCAGAACCCGTTCAAATCCCAGAACCACCACTGACAAACTGTATGCGCTGGCTTTGTGGCACAATTCTGTAAGGCAGAAATTCGTGCAAATTAAATGGTATCCATTTGATAGCTATTAGTAATCTTTGCCAAATTATTTCTGACTTCTAATTTCTAAGCACAGGGTAGGAATTTTATTTCCTTGCCTTTCCATGTTTGCATAAGACAAATGAGTAATTCTGACAGATTGCTCATGAACAAAAGTAATATGTCAATTTAAGGACACACAGGCCCTTTTCCTTTACTTAAGGTAATTGGACATTGTGATTTCCTTTATTGACCTTGATTCAGAAATAAAGAGTCCTGGACAAGACATCCATTTTGGTGAACATGTTTCAGGAGAAAAAAATGATTCTCTGGTACAATATTCCATTTAGATTTACTTACTAAAAATAATACGCCAATCACAGTATACATAAGTAAAGGTAATTTTGAAGGAATGTCTCTAAGAAGTATCATTTTTCATGGAGATAAATACATAGCTGTAGATACAGATAGAGATAGAGTTATTTATATCAAATTTAAAAAATGATTTGCAGAAATACTGTTGGTTAAGGTCTATTGAGTATAGTAAACCATAAAGTTATCAACATTATGTTACATTAAAAAAAGGTTTTGATACCTTTTAATAATGTCTACTAAAATAGAGTACACATTTTCATACCACAGTCTATAAAAAGCATTTTTGTGTCAATTTCTGTCCTCTATTCCTTGGTCAAGATTGGTAACTAGTTTTACAAATTCTTATGCATATTTTTGGTTTCTCAAAAGGTGCTGCATATCCACTCACAATTTATATGTCAATTTAATCAAACATGACATAATGTTGTACTATGGCCTTATGTATCACAATCTGTATTATTTTCCTAGTATTGCTATTACAAAGTAGCACAAGCTGCTTGCTTCAACAACAGTAATATATTATCTCACAATTCTGAAAATGAAGTTAAAAGTCAAAGTGTCAGCAGGGTTGTTTCTTCTGAAGGCTGTGAAGGTGCATCAATTTCACATCTCTCCCCTAGCTTCCAGTGGTTTGCTGGCAGTCTTTAGTATTGCTTTGCTTGTAGAAGCATCATTCTAATCTCTGCTTTCATTCTTGCATGATGCTCTCCCTATGTGTCTTCACATCATAATCCTTGTCATGCATGTCTGTCTCTGTATATATTTCCCCTTTTTAAAGTACACTAGTCACATGGGATTACAGCCCAGCCTAATGACTTCATTTTAGCTTGATTAATTTTGTAAAAGACCAAAATTTCCAAAAAAGGTCATATTTTAAAGTATGGAGGGTTAATGGTTTAGCCTACCTTTTTAGGAGGACAAGATAACCCATAATGCTGTCATTAATTCATACTAAGTACTTTGAATTAAAATGCTAATAACTCAGTCTGCAAATGCCAACACACAGTGGGTGTATGTATGCTTTAATCAAATTATTTTTATAGCTAACCCTAACCTGTGTATCCTGTATGGCTTGCCATCCATGCGAAAAACTCTCTCTTCCTCGATTGAATAAATCACCTGATAGATGCAAACATAAATAAAATTAAGTTGATGAGCATGAGTCTCAAAATCCTCAATATCAAGTGTTTGTGTGTGTGTGTGTGTGTGTCTGTGTCTGTGCAGAATTGCAATTCCTGGCCATCTTAGGTTTAGATGGAGACAAGATTTTATTTTACTATGGTTGCTGTATTTTATCTTTGTATTTGAATATAGGAATATATAAAATAAATACTTACATTCTTTGAAATTCTTACAACATATAATTTTCTTATGTTGAATAAAAACTATCTTCTATTTAGAGTGTATAAGTTAAAGTCTCTACAAAGCTAATTTTCTGAATGAAAGCAATCTTTCCATAAAATATAATATTGACCTATATTTTATTATTGTTCTCCAGAAGTAATTCTTCATTTCTCCTCTTCAATGTGCAATAAATTGTTTATTAGTAAAATTAAGGGAGAGGAAATTGGAGAGTGTTAAGCAGCAAGCATCCTTCCTACTGGTGTTAGAAAATATCATTAGAGAAGAGATTAATTGTTCTTGTCAGAATACCATCTTTCCAGTTGACTGCTAGACAATTCTTAATGAGGATGACATTCATATGCAACTGTCCTATTTGGTTACTTCGAGGATTTTTCAAAAGTTACAGTTCTAAAACAATGATTTAAAATCGATTATATTTACATTTTACTAGGTAAATAATCACTATTTGCTTTAACTAACAGTGTGAGGCTCAATTTCCAACATATTCAGCATACCAGCAATTATGTATTCCTTTTTCTTACAGATCTATTGAGATATAATATACATATAATACTGTATAAGTTTATAAATTTATGTAACACAATATTATGATTTGAGCTATGAACATATAATGAAATAATCCATTTACCACAATAAGTTTAGTTAACATATCCATTGCCTCTGGTAGTTACTAATCTTTTCTATTGTGATGAGAACTTGCAGTAACTTTTAAATATACAATACAGCATTAGTAACTATAGTCATTATGCTATACATTATATCACCAGAACTCTTTTATCTTATAACTGTAAGTTTGTACCTTTTGACTACCTTTGCCCATTTCCTTACCCCTTCCCCCATCACTTACCTCTCCCCCAGAATACTATTTCCATACTAAAGAGAAGAGATATGTGTATGGACCATCTTTATTCACTTTAAGACACCACTTATGCATGTAACCTCAAGCACTATGGTGGGAAATGGGGTTCATAGGTGAAAATGGTATGCATTAAAAAGGTTTAATGATATAATAGCACGTTTGAAATTTAATCCTAAACTGTTAATGCTTATAATTAACTGAGGAAATTGAGTATTTCCTCAATGAATGCTTAATATAAGACAACATGGTCAGTTTTTAAAGAGAATATTCTTCGCTCATCTTATACTTACTATTGAAAGAATGTGTTTCAGAACTGCCTGAAAATATATCTCTGCAGAGGATCTGAAAATCAAAGTTAGACTAAAATATTCAAAATTGAGAAAGTATGCTAACAGGGCTATTTTAAGCTTATAACTGACTAATGGATAAAAAAGCACTCATTTCATCAGTGGCCTGCATTCATATTTACCAAGAATATTCAATTTTATCTACATTGCTTGGGAAATATTTCTCCTTAAAGCCAATAGTCCTGTAGAGTGTTCAGCTTAAATTGTATGTGTAAATGAAAGCTGAACTTTCAACCTTTCCCCACTCCCTCAAGGAAAGGAAGAAATTGAAACCCATTCTGTGAATGCAGCCATTTAAAACAACACTGAGTTTAAAGCTGACACAGTTGATCCTAAGAATGAAGGGCTGGCCCAGAACTAAGAGGTCATGTAGTCCAGTCCCCTTATTTTTGGAAAGATTGTACTTAATCCACCTAGAAAGGTAACACTCCAGGAAATAATATAAAGTCTTGAAGGTAAGAAAGAATCCATAAATTGTACCAACAGCCTTATTTCTCAATACCCTAAGCAAATACTAACAGATAACTTATTTCTCAATAGATTATGTCTAATTCTTATATATTTTAATGCAAAACTCCTCAAATTTCAAATTGTTTGTTAATCATCTGGGGATCTAGTTTTAAAAAATGCAATTTCTGACTCAAGTAGTCTATAGTAGGGTCTCAGTTTTTCATTTACAGCATGTTCCAATGCTGTTGATGCTGCTAGTCCTATGAACAAACTTTGTGTAGTGATATTTAATTATTTTCAAAATACTGAATAGCAAACAGGATTGAAATTTCTTGTTTCATTGTACAATATCATAGAAACTGGGAAGACACCACTCAAAAATATTTTAAAGCAGTGCAGGTATACAGACAATGTTTGAAATGTTATACTACAACTTAATTTATTACACAAGCCATCACACCTTTTTATAGAATTCCGACACTTGCTTGACCATGGAAGGCATTTAAGCTTTGAACCCTAGTTGATGGCCAGCCAAATGTTAAGTTATTGTTGACAAGATAAACTGAGATTCCTTCTTTGACTTTATGTTCCAGCATAACAAAATACAAAGGGATTGTGGAATTTGTTTAAATTTACGTAACTGGCTTGATTCAAGTTTAGAAATAAGGTTTTTTTATTCTAAGTACAGTGCTTTTGGTAGTATCACATGGCTCTTATCAAGAGATCATAGACATATATCACAAAATTGAGGATCTTACATTTGATTTTTGAAAATATTCAAGGTTTTTTTTTTTTAATGTGCAATTTTGGGGAACAAGTTTATCAAACATTTTGATAAATAACACTTTTACTTTGTCCAGGTAGTACTTGGCTTCATTCAGTGCAGTAAAAATGCATGTTGTCCTTATGGGTTTGAGATGGTCATATTGTGGAAATATCTCTTAACAGATGAAACTTTTTATACAAAATTTGCTTTGTTGAAGTAAATCCTATGTGGTGGCCTGTTCTTGTATTGCATCTGGATTGCTTCCTAACTTATTTTCTATATCGTTTGAGACTTTGTGATACTCTTTGCTAGAAATGAAATCATTTTGTTCATGCATGCTAGTCCAGCATCTTCCTTTAAATAGTTATTGTTTATACTAGGAAAATGTGACATATAGTCTCTTGAATCTTCTTAATTACTTTTCTGTGCCTTTAAGCAATGGGACATGAAATGTGAATATGCCTTAAGACTTCCCTCCATCCATTCTTGCTATTCATTTCATTTTTGATATGTCTAGGACATGCAATGCATTTCCAGAACATGAAACAAAATGACTTAAATCAGATGGTCAGTTCTTCCAAAGTGATGCCAATACTGAAACTCATTTGTATTTTATCTGGTTAAAATGTTTTTTTTTCTTTTTCATCATCCTGTATATTAAATATAAATGTAAGCACTAAGAAAATCTAGCTAGCAAACAGGATTTTGATAGCACTAAAATAATTAAAAGCTTTAAAACTCAGTTATTCTAGTATACGTTTCCTTTTTATTTCAAAGTACCAAGCTGGTTCTCTTATTGTAAAGCTATTCATCTGACAATTGAATAGTCAATGGAAATTGGATTTTAAAAAATGTCAAATATTATCATAAGCCCGAGAGAAGGTTACATACTCAGTAATCTATATTGTTTTCATAAAATAATACCAAAGGATCAAAGAGATTATTGTCTACAGCTTAGGTTATTTTTAATATGCTATATTCAGATCAGTGCCACAATACATGTAGCTAAAAAAAAAATCCTATGTAAGGTTAAGAGTGTGAAATTAAATGTAATTCAGTAGTATAAGGGCTGTGACTTAAAAGACTAAATTGTGATTTTTAAAGTAACTCTTTCTTTTGGGGTTCCTTGGTCACAATGAAGACGTGTATCTAGTGTTTGTTGAGCATCTGATGTATGCCTAGCACTGTGCTAGGCACCAGGGAATCCCTAGAAACCAGGACAGACATGACCCATGAGTTGACAGTGCAGAAGAGAAGATTTATGAGTAACCATGCACATACACTTCAGTGTGTAAGAATCCGGAAAAGGTAACACAGAAAACACTAAGAAGGGTTTGTATATTACCTACTATTTGAGAACCTTAGCTTGGGGTTATTTAGTCATTGGTTCAGATTCTGGGTCACTATTTTGCTAGTTCTTCAGTCATGGTCTGTGTCTTATAATCTTTCTATTATTTAGTTCTTCAAAATTCAGATATTAATAGTGGGCTTATTGGTGGCCCCCCGAAGATGCGCTTGTGTCCTAATCTCCAGTACCTGCAAAGTTTATCATTCAAGGCAAAAAGATGAATATTACCATTTAGAGCGAAATGATGTGTTTTGAGAGGACTATACATCTGATTGTACTTGAAATCATTGGGAAAAGTTGAGGGAAGTTTGAGAGAAACCACAGAGGAGAAGATGATGTGAAGATGGACCAGAGAGATGTAGTACCAGGCAGCAAATGTGGCAACAAAGCAAGCTGGGAACAAGGAATGGTTTCTCCTCTAGAGCTTCTGTAGGAGTGTGGCCCTGCAGGCATCTTGCTTTTGGGCTGTCTGTCCTCAGGAGTTGTGAAAGAATAGATTCTTTCTATATGTTATGGCAACCCTAGTAGGGAACACACACATATATATATATATATAATATTTATTTCAAATTTAAAGGATGCTACTGAGCATTAAGTGATAATATATGTATTTTTCAGGCTAATTTTGGTATTTGCTGAACTTAAAGAAGGTGTAGGAAAGAAGAGTGGAGGGAAAAAAGTGCAGGCAGAAGAAAGTGGAGGGGACAAAGATTACCAAGTCCTGAGAGCAGGTAGGGATAGTGGCATTTTTGAGGTAGTAAGAGAGGTTTAATAGACCCAATACTGACAGTTCTATAAAAAGTTTGCTCTTTTTCTTCCTGGCCAGTATTCTAGAAGTTATACTTTATTCTTTAAAAAAAAACAAACAATATCAATAAACTATACAACAAAAGCAATCATAGGCAATTTCCCACACCAACCAGTAGTATAAAAATTTACTGCATTTTGATTGTTTTAGAGCTCAGTCTCCAGCTCTTTCAGAAAAGAACAATGCTGGAGGTGACAGTGAAATCAGTAGGTATTGTAGTTTCTCTGAAATTGAGCAAATTGAAGCAAAACCAACTGAGTTCCTACATCACAACTTCCAGAAAATAATTAACTAGGTAACTATAGCTCAGCAAAGGGTCCTTCTAAGTGAATTCTGGAAGAAAGCTTCATGGGCACTTATGATAGGCCCCAACTCCAGGTGGAACACAAAAGCTTCTGTAACAACTATTACAATACAAACCCCAGAGATTCTAATTTTTGCTCCAGGAACAAAATATTCTCAAAAGCAGGGAAGGTATCCCAGCGGCACTTATGTCTGAATTCCTACATTTTATCTTTACATAGGGTTTTTCTTGTTGAAATTCTGCTGTCACAATTATATTTTCCTCTTAGAGCTACCATTCTGCTTATGTGCTTTTCCACTAATGAACAAAAATATTTAATTTTGCAAATCTAAGATGGAGTGTACATGAAATATAATCACTTTGCAAATATTACAAAGGAAGTAAAATGAATTTAGGAAATTAATTACAGCCTAGCTGATAAGGCAACATAAGAGTTATTATTTGGATTTGCAAGCCTTAAAATATTCTATTTTCTGATCTTCAAGAAAGGGAGCTACAATGGGATGCTTGAATTTTGCAAGCATATCACAGGAATTTCTTCCTGTTTAATATCTGTCTTAAACAAACATTCACTGTGTATGCCTTCCTTTCTTGACCAAGAAGGAGGGTGATTTCTGTTACAAGGATACACCTACTTCCCAAATGATCTGTAAGACTTTATTGATGAGTCTGTGGAGACAATCATTTACTCTCTCAAGGTTATGGCTTGCTTCTTAAAATTCTTAATAGATTAGCAGTAGCTAATGCCATTTCCCATAGCATTTATGGAACAAAACCAACAAACATACCAGTAATTTATCCATTTTAAGACAAAAATACCTATCTATAATATTTTCACTATTTACTTTCATTATTTTCAGTTCTCAGTAGTAGATGCATTCATAAGAGAGTCACTGAGAGGTGCATCAAAGATATTTTTCTAATCTTGAGATTTAGTTGTTCTAGTTGTCAAACATTATGAAAAGAGAGAACTTTAAGTAAATTAGCCTTGGGGAAGCCTAGTTTTGATTAAGGCAAATTACATGACTCCTAAGTTTGTAAGATGGGACCTCCAGGGGCTGTTACCTGGTGGAATTTTGTAGCAAACACTGGGGAATTTTGTAATAACATGAACATATAAAAATGCTGACATTTTTGACAAGTTGTAGTGAGGTTGTTGAAAGAATGAATGCAAGTAAGAAAATGAAATTAAACTTACATAATTTACTAGAATTATATTGTTTTCACATATATATTCAGAGTTTAAAAGTTTTATCTATTCTCTAGAAAACTATGGGTCTCAACTTGCTAGTTGATAGCTTAAAAGTATGTTTGGGTATCTGAAAATGCCTTATCTGTATTAAGAAATGAACAGGATACAGGGTATTTGCAAACTGACACTTAGAATATATTCAGTTTAATCCTACTATGATATTCTTATAGTCATCAAAAATAGTAAGTGGCTTCACCCTGAATGTATGCAGTATCACAAATAATATTAAATTATCATCAATTATCTCAACATTCCACATATGTATGAGAGGTAATAGCACTAACATTATACTCTCCATCACTCATTGCTATTTCTTGTCCTAAATCTTTGTTCTGTGTTATCAAATTTCCTTCAACTGTGATTTTTTTGAAGAAGAAAACACATGGCTATATAACATTCTATCCACTGTATAAAGGCATTCTAAACAGTCTCAACATGATAAGCTGAAGGGAAATTTATTGAAGGGACATCAAAGACCACTGTCCTTGTTATATAATAGTACACTCTACAATTGATTTGTAGACATTGTGTTTGTCGGTTTGCTTTGATTGTTTGTTTAAAATAACAGTATCCAAGTCTGCAAAGTCTTTTACTTTGTCATCACAAGTCCACCATTCTCATTTATATTTCCTTTATAAATCTCTGAGTTATGAAAAGGTTGTCTTAAAGATTTCTCTACATCTCCTATAACACAAACTCCATGCTCATCAGCTCCATCCCTATAGCCTCTGAAATTACTTCTGTACTGGTGTTTCCTCATCCAGGTAGGTCAATTTTCTGCATATCTGGAGTGATCTTTTTAAAGGTCAAATCTAGTATTGCATATTTCTTGTGTATAACTCTTCAATGTGTTTTCCACTATCCTTAGTGTCCAGTGGGAAAATCTTTACATAACTTATAAATCCGTAAAAATATAGTCCCAGCCTCACTCCAGATACCTCTTCTGCTTCTTGTAGAGATAATAGTATTACTGTGCTAGTTATTATTAGTTAAAAATGTTTCCAGAGGATTATTGAAATTTGAATCATGGAAGTTAGCCCAGGAAGGAAGTGATGGGTAAGAAACACAGGCAGCATTTATAGATCACATAGATTTTACATATTTTCTTCACTAAAATATACCTAGCTTACCAAACTTTTCCTGGCAAAGTGAGCTGGACAGAAAGAATGTTCTTCAGAAAAAAAATTAAAGATAGTTCCCAAATTTTAAGCTAATAAATGGAAATGAAGGTGATTTAATATAGCACATGGATGGTAGTTCTTATATGGGCTAGCTTTTGCCAATAGAGGTTTTTCTGTGTTTTGCTTTTGCTATTGAGCCTCCCTAGGTATTCACCCCAACATTCGCTGCTGGGAAATTCCCTGCACTTATAATACCGTGATAGTAATGCTTCCATTCACCAAGCCATTCTAGAGAAGGAATGTGTGCTATGTGTTGGAATTTAGGAGATAAAAGACAGCATATCACAGATATGTTGTCTTGGAAAGCTACTAATGGTGTTCAAGGTAAGGGGAGAGTGACAAGTAAATTTTCTTTAGTATCTGATACTATGAGGGAACAACACACTTATTTTTAGATATATGTTTCCTTGTTCATCACAAATAGAAGTCATAAAGAAACACATTATATGAGGATTTGGATTCAATAGAATCAGGTTTTTTTTTATTTTTGAGTTAGTTAAAATCTCCAAATAACATCTAAATAAACATATACTCACTGAATAATTTAAAAATGACATGTTTTTAACTAGCTATAGCCATAACATGTTTGTTCGATTAAAATTATACACACACACATTTATATTGTTCATAAGAAATATAACAATTACATAACTCTTTTTCTCCCTCCTTAGATTTCACAAATTGTGTATTGTATCTATGTCTGAATATTCAGCATACCCAAGTCACTTTTACATAATCCAAGTGAATTGTAGCTACACGGTTCAATGTGGTAACACAGAACCCCAACTCCTGTCCATATTGTAGAGATGAGAGTGCGATGGGAAAATCTTGGCTCACTCTCCTGCCTTCATGTGTAAGAAGGCTTAAAACAACACAGATGTAGGATGCAATTATATAAACTGCTCATTTTGTTTTTGCCATAACTTTGAAGGACTGCATTTGTCCAGCATGTAGAGAACAGGGTCATGCCAAATCCTGAAAATACTTTCTTCATTTCCCTTGGTAAGTCTGCCAGGTCCTCTCCCAGTATCTTACTCTGGTTGGTCAGAGCCATAATCAGTACCTTCTTACAAGGTGGCATGCACTATGGCCTTGTCTTCATGTCATTATAGCAATGAAGGTGAGATTGTATTTTCCCGTGTTCTATGTTTTGTGTTTTTGCAGTCCTTCTTTTGTGTCAAATGACTTTCTTTTAAGTTATATGCAAACTGTGTTATGCTTCTTTAATTCAAATTATTGAAAGATGTGTAACCAGCACTGTCTTTTAATGTTGTAAATTGCAAAACTTATCTGAATTATTCCCTGCCTTTGTAATGATATTTTTTTTTCTTTTGACGCTTGGAATATTCTTTTCAAAAGTTTACTTTGTCCTGTGTAGTAATCTCCATTTTACACTAAAAGCACATTGATAAGGATATTTCTATCTGTTTTGGTTAATGTCATATCCATTTGATTGACAATTTCCCTATTTCCTATCTGTGTGACATTGTAAAAGTTACTTAACCTTTCTGGGCTTATATGGGATTTTATCTTTGTATGGACTATAAAGTTATTATGATTGTTGTTTTCACTCTAATTCAACATCACTCTGAGACTTTTTATAATGATACTTTAATTACCTCTTTTTCAAAGCCTTATGTCCAAATGTCACAATCTGAATTACTTGGGCTTAGACTTCTAATACATGAATTTCAGAAGAACACAGTACACTCTGTAACAATCAGCATCTCTAAAATTCTTGAATTCAAGAATTCAAGATCTTCCTTTCATTAAGCAGAAATAAAGTAAAATATCGAAAGTAAAAAGAAGAATAAAGAGAATGATCACTAATATAAATGTAGTACTTATTTTTTCTAGATTGGTTTCCCTTATCTTTTCAATGAAATCAATGAGGCCATTGGCCTACATTTACCTTTATTTCACCTTAGGAAACCTGCGATTTGACGCTCAGAGCCTACATGGCTAGTTTAACTTGAATGTGACTAATATACCATATCTTTTAACAGTAGTGTTTATGATCTAGCTTCTGACCCAGAACCTATTTCTAAGAACATTCTTAACCTATATGTAAACATTACATGACAGGTGGTTTCTCTAAGGTCTATGAACAACATCATTAACAGTGATGGTAATAATAGTAGATCCTTCTCTCTAGTCTTTTCTGTGTGCCAGTCACTATTCTAAATATTTTATACACATTCACTCTTTTAATTCTCTTGTGAAATGTAAAGTTCCTATTCTAGAGAAATGCAACATTAACTTCTGCATTGTTAAGAGATTGCTGGGAGAAAATTTAAATATGCTGTGGCTTGTGTCAAATGAATGGCCAGCCTTCTCTCAATTTAAGAATACCTTGAGGGAAAATTTGAGGTTTTATACTTCTTTCATCAGTTTTTAGTCATTTTTCAACTGGAGACAATAGAGGTGTTACGCTAATGAAAGTTTTAAGAATTTATATTTCTTCTAGACATTATATATGCTTATCAAATGCTAACAATTTTCAAATAGTATGTAGTAAAATGCTTAGATGGAGGTAGAGTGAGTGTGCTAAGGTTGGTTGAGAAACTGATATGCACCAGACATTGAGATTTTTGACTTAAGTACAAGGTCGTAGAGTTACAATATGGCAGGAATGTCTAATTTCAAGCTACTGATGATTTGCCACATATGTACTGGGTTGTTACCACTGCCTACAAACACAAGAGAAACATTTCAATAGGGAGGCAAATTGTTTAAAAGCAAAAACGTTAAACTTCATCAAGCAGTGCTAACTAAAGACTGTTTTATTTGTATAAACTTTGTATTAGCTTCTATATAGAGGTATAAATTTATGCACTGTAAGCATAATGCTCTGTAGTAGCTGGTTATCAAAAAGAATGTAGAACTACAGGGTACCATAGAAAGTACTGTGTTAATGGTTTAAATAAACTTTGAAGAACCGCCATGTGTTTTAATTCTTACTCTGTGGCAGGTACAAGAAAAGGACTTAAATTTCTTAAATCTTCTGCAAGTACTTTTCTTTTAAGCTAATTCAAATCAATTTGCTTTCATACCTAAGAAACCACCTTAATGTAAATACATTTAACTTTATATTCTGGCTGAATGTAATCAATTTTAATTGATTTTAATCTCATTTTAAATGTACTATAAGCAACTAGCATATTAATGGTCATGAAACATAAGTTTATAGTATCACTTTCCTGTGCCTAACTTCTTAGGGCTCAGAGACTCAAGTACAGATTGATTAAAGGCCACTGCAACTTCAGTCTGTATCTTTCCTGACTTCAGGGTTCCACTATTTCCTTTAGCTTATAAATACCCAGTTGAGAGCCTATTATTATTATATTCACTAGAGGACTTTGCTGCCCTTTTCCCTTGTTTCTCCCCATATGACTGTCTTGCCTAGCAGGCATCACCATTCTCCATATAAGAAAACTTAATTGAAGGATCAAGACTCATTGTTATGAGAGTTGCCTTTCTCAGAATGGATCCCATTTCCTCTTTTTCTAAATTTCTGTACCTCCTAAATTGTTATATTCTTATTATATCTATCACATATTGATTTGTAACATTGCATTTAGTGCAGAAATTATCTTGCATATTATCATTATTAAGCATCATGTCTATCATATGGATGATAGTTCTTTATAAGTGTTCATGGGAGGAAGTCACTCAGGAAACTGGACAATAGAAAACAGAAAAAGAAAATGACATTTGGTTCACTGTCCTTTTTCTCCCCCCTAAAGTAATGTATACAGAAATAATTTGCTTCTAATGGCATAGCTAGCTTGAGGGATAGGACAGAAATTTGATTAGTCATGATATGCTAGTGATCAACCAAAAGTTTGGAATGACAGTAAATGTTCATTTATTCAAAAAGTAGTGATTGTACTCTACCATACATAGATACTGTGCTAGGTTAAGAGGTAAAAGGATTGGGTAAGAAATTGGCCCTTGCTTTAAAGATCTTATAATCTACTGATAAATAATCTCAATATGATGTGGTTATGGCATGCATCAAGCTTTTTATGGTAGGTTGCATACTCTAACAAGGAAAGCACATCCAGGTTTGATGAAGGGCGTCAATGAAAAAATTCAGAGAAGAAATTATATTTGTTGAGAATTTTAAATGATGGAGATGTGTTTTTCAGGATGATAAGGAACAGAAGATTATTTTTGACATTTGAGAAGAAGTTAGTATGTAGTTGGTAAAATACAGTAAGTGATTTATGAAGAGATTGGAAATTATGGCAAGAAAAGGCATGACGCAGTTACGATGAAAAGGAACTCATGAAACAAGCTGTAAGTTTGTCTTTTGTCTGATGCAAGATGGAGAGCCACTCACGTGTTTTAGGCAAGAAAGTGACATAATTGGTTTTACATTATGCCAAATATATTAAGATGGTGAGACAAAAGTGGAAACAGGATGATTAGTTAGGATACTATAGGAAATCCATAGGGGAATGCTGGAGTCTGATACCAGGTGATAGCAATACCATGTAGATGAAATGATTCAGTTCATAGATGCTGAGATTTGGTGAGGGAAGGGGGGGTAAAATAATGGAGTTTGGCTTACATTTTTTGATGAATTATGAAGCCAAGAACAAAGATTTGGACAAAAAAGAAGATCTAGTATATTAAGGAAAAGGAATTCAGTTGTGGCTAGTATTTAGCTGGTTCTTAAAAATACAGCAGACTTGTCTAGCCAGCAGTTACAAATATTTCCTGGCAGGAAATGAAATTCTGCTGGAGACATTCAAAAGCCAATGGTTAATAAATAGAGGTTAAAATCATAGAGGCATATGAATTTGCTCAGGGTCATTTCTGAGAGAGAAGAGTACTAAATATAGAAGAGTCATCAAGAAAACTGAGAAAGAATTGTTTGAAGCCACAGAACCATGAGAAAGTTGTGACCTGAGGGGAAAAAAAGAGTTATGAAGAAAATCCCATTAATTATGACAATGTGAAAGTGAAAAGGAGGAATCCAACAAAGGCTTCAAGAAGTTTATAATAACTAACCAACTGACCTTTAAACTGGGCAGTGTAGTTTGGGTGCGTTACTTATTATTTACCACTTATTTCAATTTCAAAAAGACAGTTTACTGTCCATGTCTGGACTATGAACTTTTCACAAGACAAAATATATTATTAGACATATTCTTATACAATTTAAATATATATAAATCCAGCAAATCTAATATCTATAGACTTGTGAATATTTGAAAATATTTTTAGAAAGTTATAGTCACAAATTCTATCCATGGAGAACTTATAATTCAATTAAGAAACCACTATTCATTTCCATATGGCATGGTCATTTCATATATATTTGTATATAAAATATATTTAATTCATATAGCAAGCAGTATACATAAAATCTAACTGGTATCTAAAAGTGAATGATTTTTTGTCCTTCACAAAATTGAACTTATCTGTGACAGCAGTCAATCGTTCTAAGGTAGCTCCCCCAGAGACCAGAGATTTTCATACAAAGCAGATCCAGGAAAGTCTTCATGTGCTACTAACTGATCAGATTATGTTATTTATTCCTGTCATTTTCCATTCCCTTCACTGCTACAGACCGTATAATAAGCTGGCAGACAGTTCTGCATTTATCACTCCTCCATCTATAAGAAAAAAGATCATAATTTAGTGTAACTCATGTAACTGCTATGATGAATGTCACAAGGGGTTTAGAAGGCTCTGTCTCACTGATTCGCATAGATCCAAACACCCAGTCTTTTCTCAGACACCTCTAAGTGTACGTGGAAGATGCTCATATTTTGTTATGCAATGAGTCAAGTCTGTATAGTGAAAATGGGCCCTATAATCCATCTCTATTTGAACACTGTAGAATTTTTTATTTATTCCAATGTTATATGAGGTTTTGTTTCATTTGTGGATAAATTTCCCCTACTCTTTTGAGACTGAAGAAACTCCCAGCTAAAACCTGTGAAATGCCGTTATTTCAGTGAAACTTGTTTATTCTTATTATTCCTCATTACTCTTTATATTCTAATTGCTCTTCAGAGCTTTTAGAAGATGCACACAATCAATCGCCCACTATGTGTGCTCCAGCTATAATTTTTATAGTCAACACGGTCAACATATACAAATTGTACATACCAATCTGATTCTTTAGCTGTGGTAATTGGATTCTCCATGTAATTACAGGTGGTAACGACATTTTAAGCACCTTTTACAGGTGCTGGGAGAGGGTTTTATTTTTTTATGTGAAGCAGCATTAAGAAAGTCTAAGTTCTTGGAGCAATGCCAGACTACAAAGGTGCCTTTCAACTGTAAATAGCCCAGTTGTATAATTACAACTCTGACCACCTGCATTGCTTTTTGTCACATCAGCCAGCCCTGGACAAGGAAATCCCAATAGAAGAGTCAGTGTTTGGGGCTTTAAATTACAGGCAATTAAATATCTATTGATTATCAAATAGCATTCATAGCTATTGGATCAGAATCTGATACACTTTGGGTAGCATAAACCTTCTTGGGTATCAAGAATAGGTAACTGCCCAATGGCAAAACACAAAATGTTTCAATTCAGTTCATTTCTGTATGATCAGGATTATTTGAGAACAAAATATGCTGCCCAGTTAGTGTGTGTGTGTGTGTGTGAGAGAGAGAGAGAGAGAGAGAGTCACTCCCAAGCAAAGTAGTTTACCTGATGGTTTATCTACTTGCACACTCACAGCTATATTAATGGTGTTCATTAGAGATGTTTTGCCCTGTTGTTTTGTACATGTGTAAAAGCTAACTTGGTCAATGTATTTACTGAGAACACTGAGAGTGCAAAACCTGTGCTAGGATCTGAAGCTGAGACTGAAAAGGAAGAAAGATTTGATTTTGCTCTCCAGAAACTATCCCCACAAGTTATATACTACCTGACTTTGTTGAACTTATTTACCTTATTAAAAGGAGGGAAACACAGTGAGAATACCATACAATAGTGGTTTGTGTTAAGGATTAAAGGCATAGAAGAATTTCGAGGATAGAATACATGTGTAGTATAAATGCTGTGCCTAGCAAATATCAGGCAGTTGATAATGAGGACAACTGTTGTTATTAAGAAAATAACATCGTTGGAAAAGACAGACACAGCTGCTGGTGTTTACATACCAACCTAAAATAGTGTGCAGTGTAATATAGGCAAGACAAGTGGGCAATATTTCTAGAGTGAAGTATAAAAAAAATCAAACATGCATATCTACAATAAGAATTGTTGAATTTGTTGAGGATTCTCTGACAAATGTGAAAGACACTCATTTAATGCATTTTTAATTTTGAATTCTAAGTGCAAATTTTCCTGGACTCATTTCTTAGTGTAATGGGAAAACATATACCCAGCTTGTCATGCCCTTTTGCTTCATTACTTATGTATCATTTTTCCCTCTGGTAAATGTCACACAGTAAAATCAAAAATATAGTACAGTTGGTATTTGAGATACAGCTAGACACGATTCTGTGTCTGAGGGAGGCACTGCTGTTCTTTAGTTCACTTGTCCCTTTTCCACATGTTTCAACAGGTCTGATTCCTGGTGCAGGTAATATTGGTTGTCCTTGTCTGAGGGTGGCCATGCAATCCCTTGACACAAGTGAGATTAAGGAATATTTGACCTGCATGCCAGGGAACTGATGGTATTTCTGTCGACATGCTCATCTTTTATGGGAGAGTTTCAATTTCCCAATCAATGACTGTTCTTGTCTTATGCCTTTCATAACAAGAAAGGTTAGCAGAAAAGGGGAGACCTGTGAGTGTCAGTCACTTTCACAGAATTCCGATGACACACTAGGTACAGCAAAAATAGATTCAAGGTAATACTAATTTTTTCTGCATTTAATAAAGATTGAATTACATAATAGAGACTGAGAAGTTACTCAATTTCATCTTTTAAATACTTTGGTCTTTTCAAATATTTAGTTAGATTTCTGGTGCTGCTTTTTAGACAGTTGAAAGGTAATTATTCAGGCTGTGTATGCTGTTAGATATTTGTGGTCTGCATATGTTTGTAGTATTGTTCTACACAAAAATAAAACCAGTAAACAATAATAATGTCAGGCTTAGTATTAGCAATGCAAGGGAAACCTCCATATTTACTGACTCTGCAAAAATTTCATGGCGTTACCTCTGATTTCTTCCTATCTCTGGTACTTCTCTAATGAAAGCTTTTATTTCTACTTCCTTTGAGTTGGTATTACTGACTAGCACTAAGCGAAAAAAAAAAAAAACCTCAGTACCTGATGCTCTGGGTCTTAGCGATAAGGGATTTTAATATCAGGTTCCTTTCACTGTGTTGGATTCTTCTTTCAGAACAGGAGAACAACATTAACGGTCCACTTTACATAGTGAAGGTGAAGGGTAAATTAAGTCAAGCCTGTCAGTTCTTCTATCTTCTGTCAACCTAAAAATTCAGAAGGAAGTTTAAAAAGAAATAAAAGAATTGCAATTTGGGGTACACAAAGTTAGATAGAAACCCTAAAACATGCCCTGAGATAGGGCCAAGTTGGGGAGATTTTTGCAGGGAAAAGAGGAAAATGAAGTAACTAGTGAAAAAAAAAATAGTTGATGAGTGTTCATAAACATAGGAGTAAAACAGGAATTGATGATTGTTATCTGTAATTATCAATTCTTGTGATTTAAAGTGATTCCTTTTGGCTGAATCCAAAGACTTTTGGCATAGTTCAAAGATTTTTGATCGAGTTCAAATGGAACAGGTAATGCAAATTTTCTATAATGGCTGACTGCTTTCCTTTTTAAAATGGCTTCACAAATAGCAGATTTTTACACTGTCAAACCAGTTATATTGTGTTCTTCAGATGAAACCACCAATGCTAGACATGCTAGGCACAATGAGTATAACAAAAACATTACTATTAATTTAAAGACTTCCTAAGATTTATCTATGCATAGGAGAACTGGGGTATATGCCAGAGGTGTGGGGGTTGAGAGGAGTCACCAGAGACAAAGAGGAGAGCAGAACAGGCATATATACTAAAATACACTGCTGAGGGGAGCAGTGGGCAACACTGGAGAGGTCTGCTGTGCCACGTGAGTCACCTCCCTGGCCAGGGATGGATCTTGTGCTACAGAGGCTGTGGACAGCAATGCTGTGCCTTAACCCCTTGTGCCACCAGGGAGGCCCAACAAAAATATTATTAACCCATAATTCTTGTCTCAAAGGGTTTTTTAATGCCTTTACAAACTCTAACCCTAATGAAGCAACCAAAGATAATTCTAAATTTTATTAGTAAAGTGATATATCTTCTATGTCAACATTGTAGGGAGGTAACTAAATTGTCAGAGTTCAAGAAATGAGTAAATAGTGTCTTTGAGCTAATGTACAGATAAGAGGCAGAATAAAACAGAGAATGATTACTTAGAAGAAAAGGGAAATAAATTTTGTTAACTAAGGTCAGAACCGACTATAGAGGCCTCTGAACACTGACCTACAGGCCTTAGAGTTAATACAATAAGAACTCTGAGTCTGTGAAGGCTTCTGAGAAGGAGTGTGCTGGGAATGGAGTATTATAGCTGTGATCTTGTGTCTTCCAAATGAGGAAAACATTACCTAATTTTGCTTTCTAATAATTAGACTTGACCTCTATCTAACAAAGATAGCAAGAAATACTCAGTAGATTTTGGGGTTGAAGGAGTATAGTGCCAACAAGGCACAAGGCACGAAGGTTCTCTATGGATCTGGGCAGACAGGTAAAGGAGAGTCTTGGAGCCCTCAGTGGCTTTTTCAGGCTTTTAGTGATCATTCTATTCCACTTTTAGTGAGGCAACCAGGGACAGGGCAGGCTGGGGAGGCAGGCTGGCAAGCCTCCTAGTCCCTGGCAAATCTTTACTCTGGGCTTCTTTGACATTCTTTCACGGTCTCCCTCTCATAGCCATGATTCTGTCTTCTGTGACACTGCCCTTATAGCCTCAATCTCTTGGCTCAGATGTGCCCCCTTATGCACGCTCACACCATACCCTAGGTGTCTACCATCAGGAATGCGAACCCCGGCCCATGCTGCCACACACCTGCATTCAGTGCAGTGTGGTCATGCCACAGAGACCAATGGTGCAGAAGTCTGAGCAATCGTCAGTTACCCCACAGTGATGCTTCTTGGGAGTCATTTTGGATAGTAGCTTTCTAGCATATCATCATTAGTGCTCGTTCCTGATCTCCTCTTGCTCACTTATATGCAATACTTTCAAAGTAGCTTACCATATCCCCATTGTTCCAAGTAGGCAAAACAGCTCCTCTACGTCTCTGACAGTGTAGTTTTTTTTTTTTAATTTTATTTTGTCACCTTATTGAAAATGCATTCAGTTATGAATCCTTTTGCCATCTGGGGCACTGGGGAAGTGGGAACCAGCTTCACACCACTCTAAAAACCTGGGTGCTTTGACCCCTTGCTGGCACTGGCACCTTTCATTACTGAGTCAGTCCTGATCCTTCATCTTAAGTGTTAATCTTCCTCAACTAGCTTATTTCTCAAACAAAATCCTGGAATGAATGTACTCAGAATTTTCCAAATTTCTGCTTATGACCCTGCTTCATGAGAACCATTGGTAACCAAAAGACCCCAGCTGAACACCAAAGGTTCCTGGGATTGGGCATAAAACCTACCTCTAATTATATCCCTTCTCAAGTATAAGATAAAATAAAGTAAAATTAACATCTCAATAGTCACTCTTTCACAGGTGTTTAACCAAGTTAATTCTTGTCAGCAGGATGCTTTGGATGAGGAGCAACCTGCAAACTAAGTTTAAAGGCAGTGGCAATAAGCCATAAGTGACTGCTGAGAACCCTGCCTAAGAAAAGAAAAGAGACTTTCTGTAAAATAAACTGATGAGCTACACCAGCTGGGAGAGAGGGCCATGTTGCAAGGCTGTCAAAGGTTGGGTCAGACAAGTTTTTAAAGTCTTTAACATTAGACACTAAGGTAATACTCTTATTAGGAGAGCTTGTATAAAATAAGAGTATGACATCCAATCTCCTTGTTATTTCACTTGCCTCCTCTCCCCACAGCTATTCCTGCTGTGAGATTGTCAAACAAACATGTAAGACCTAGTGCAGAGCTTGTAGCCTGCAGCAGTAGAGAGCAATTTCTAACAATCTTTGCTGCTTCCATATGGGAGTTGCAACAATTAGTTTCTTTTTCCTCAGACAACTTCTTATTTAGCAAAGAAAAGAAGTGGCACTATGTTAAAATAGCTGAAAGGAGACAACTTGGATAGCAGGGCCTATAGTATTGAGCTTTGGAGATGCACAGAATGTAGATAATGTAAAAAAAAAAAATGTAAAGAAAACCAGCATCAGTTGAATTTGGAATTGTATGTAGGTGGGATCAGGAAGAAATTGCTAGCTACAAGATCACAAAGAATAATGTAGAGTTTGGGATTAAAAGATTTCTGGGAGAGTATAAAGAGAACTGGAAAATATAGGACATTTATTCCAGTTACCATAATGTCTTCAGTAATAAAAAATTGAACCCTAATTGATAAAGAATCTTAACATTCTCTTGATTGAATTAATGTACTTCAACACATGCTGTGTCTGTAAATGAGCCTTATATGTATAGTAGTTACAACTGTTCTCACTGTTTGATAGGGCTGGGAAGAAAGAGAAACCAGGAAAATGGGTCATGAGTATACTGAAGCATCAGGTTACTGAGTCAGATTTGGGAGGTAAAATATTTGGTGGGGCGGTAACCATTAGGCTCTCCCCAAACACATCTCACTCTTGTAGAAGTTCATGCACATGTAGTGTTGTACTTTTCAAGACCCTTTGAAGTTAGCAATGGTCTTACTTTGACCAAAGAAATGTGAGATATACCAGGAATGGTCTACATTTATGTTCAGCAAGAGGCATTATTACCTATGAGGTAATGAATGCTTTGAACCTTCCAGATGATGGAAGCTTATGTTGTGTGAACCTGTGCATCTACAATGCACAGTCATTGGCTCACATTGGATATGCAGTGAAAGTGAGAAAAAAATCTTTTGTATTCTTCCATGTAAGATTTGGGAGGGGTATTTCTAGAGCATGGAATAGCCTATCTTGATTTTACAGGCTATATATATGACTGGTCTTTAGAGTTCCCCAAATCTATTATTTTAAAAGTTAGAAATATAAAACTACAATAAAACCAAATGCTATCAGATATAAGAGCAATCCCAGAATAGGTGGAACATTTCAAAAACAGCATCTTTCGGGAACCCAAATGTCCCAATATGAACTGTCATAGCAAAAACAGTGGGAAAACATTACCAAATGTTAAGTTCAATTTTAATATCAAAAAAGTCAGAATTTGTGTTAAACTTCAAATATACATCATGTATGGTCTGCCCTTATCTGTATGTAAAAAGCATTTCAGAATGGGCCTCCCTGGTGGTGCCAGCTGCACCCCTCAAGCAGTGTATTTCGGTCAAACTGCCTGTTCTGTTCCCCACTTTGTCACTGGTGAATCCTCTCAAAACCCACACCTCTGGCCTGTACACCAGGTCTTATGTGCGTAAATAATATCTTTTTTCTTTAATAAAAAAGCATTTCAGAGAAAAAAAGAACATAATTGTAGTTTCTACTGACCACTTGCCTTTTGTACAGAGAATTACAATAAATTGTGTTACACATCAGGAAGGAGGGGATATTGAAGAAGTATCTAAATGTAGTGGTTCATCATCACTAATAATGTCACAGGAAACTGAATTCGATTTTGTAGTATTTTTTTATTTAAAATATTTATTTATTTATGCATATAAGAACTGTGGTATAGGCCAGAGGTGTGGGGGTGAGAAGATTCACCGGAGACAGAGTGGCAGGCAGAAAAGGCAGATCTACTGAAACATACTGCTGAGAGGGGTAGTGGGCAAGATATAGGAGAGGTCTGCTTTGCTGTGAGGTCACCTCCCTGGCTGGGGATCAAATTCGTGCTGCAGTGGCTGCAGATAGCTTCCTAGTGCTATGCCTTAACCCCAGGGAGACTCCTGTAGCATTTTTTAAAGTGGATTTACTATTTATGGTGTAGGGGAGCAAAAATCTGCCACCCCAAATATGTCTTCTGGCAACCGACTGTTTCATGTGAGAGTCTTTGAAGGCAGGATAGGATTTGCTTTTAAAAGAGACTTTTACATCTTTATGTAAAAGCAATTCCCACCCAGTCTTCAGAGACTCTCACATGAAACTAGTTGGTTGCCAGAGAGATTTTTACATCTATAAAGGAGGAACTTTCTCCCTAAAGTTTGTATTTCTTACTGTGTCTGGGAGATATAATCTTATCCCTTTTCACTGGTGAAGACAAAACTTATATCTGAATACCATTGTTTATTGTGTCTTCTTGGTAACCTCTCTAATCATCTCCATCTGTCTGTCTCCCAACTTCTCTTCTCTTCGCTGAGTAATTTGTGATGACATCTAAAGCTATGTGTTCAGTTGGTCAGTCATGATGTATCTCTCCCATGTTCATGGGAGTTACACATTTTATTACTAAACTTCTTTTGACTTGTTTTTACTATCAATCTGTCTTTTGATATTTGTCAGCCAAAAAAAAAAAAAAAATCAAGAGGTACATGATGGTTTCTTTAGTACCCTAAGAGCTAGGAATATTTTAATGAAGAGTCTTAAAAATGTTTTTTTCCTGCATTTGTGAATCTCTTACTCTTTTGTACATACTTTGTGGAACTTAGAAACATCAGAAGGAGAAACTGACATAGGTGTAACTTAGTGTAAATTGATTTCAGGATGAAATTAACTTCCTTGTATGGACCATTTCTTTCAAAATGTTGAGTAGTCAAGAAAAATTTAAAAGGTTTCTCAAGCATTTAATATTGAAACAACTTTGATATTTAAAGTAAAACAAATAGGGGCCTCCCTGGTGGCACAAGGGGTTAAGCACTGCACTGTGAAGCTATCTGCAGCCACAAGTTCCATCCCAGGCCAGGTGACCCACATGGCGCAGCAGACCTCTTCTGCTTTGTCCACTGCTCCCCTCAGCAGTGAATTTCAGTGGATCTGCCTATTCTGTTCCTTGCTCTGTCTCTGGTGAATCCTCTCACCTGCCCCCCCTCCCCACACACACACACACACACTCACCTCTGGCCTGTACCCCACATCTTGCATGCATGCATACATAAATCTTTTTTTTAAAAATAAAGTAAAACAGAAAACCCTGAATGATATTTGAGATACTAAGGGAATATGAGCTCTCACCATGAAGTCACACAATTATTGGTTCAGAT
Source organism: Galemys pyrenaicus (assembly GCA_019455555.1). Classification (NCBI taxonomy): domain Eukaryota; kingdom Metazoa; phylum Chordata; class Mammalia; order Eulipotyphla; family Talpidae; genus Galemys; species Galemys pyrenaicus. The sequence continues at coordinate 4,199,598 of JAGFMF010011581.1, read as the reverse complement.
ATAGACTTTTTTTTTTTTAAGATTTATTTTTATTTATGCATACAAGCACTGGGGTACAGGCCAGAGGTGTGGGGGGGTGAGAGGATTCACCACAGAGAGCAGGGAGCAGAACAGGCAGATCAACAGAAGTACACTGCTGAGGGGAGCAGTGGGCACAACAGGAGAGATCTGCCGCACCATGTGGGTGTCCCCGCCCCGGCCGGCAGCAGGGATCGAACTCGTGCTGCAGTGGCTGCGGTTTGCTTCATAGTGCGTTGCTTAACCCACTGCGCCACCAGGGGAGGCCCTCAGATATAGACTTCTTTATAGACATTGAGTACAAAGACAGGGTTCCCTATGTCTAGTAAATTAGATCAAGCAAAGCATCTTATATGCACTCTCAGAGTCGAAGATCTATGTTTCAAATTTCATTAAATTATAGAAATATGTCTTTTACACTAAAACCAAAATGAAAAGGAAAGGACTTTTCTGGGTCTAGAATCCAAGGACAGAGGTAGGAGCAAGGCACAGAAACCATACTGGCTGTACCTTGGAGGTAGGGAAATTAGTAATCATTGATTTCAATGTTAATAATCACTTACATTTATTGCATATTAATAGAAGGAACTTCAACAGTAAACTTCAAAATTGGTTCCCTTCCATCAATCCCTAGTGAATGAGTTATGGTATTATATCTATGAACAGCAAAAAAGTTGCAATTTAATAACAATTTGATTCTTCAATATTTATGGGTAGATTGTAGGGGTCATCTATGCCAAGAGATACATGAAGTTCCTTCATCATTCCTCATCTTGTCAAATCATATTGGGAGAGGCAGGTGGAGTTTTTTTAAAAAATTTTTTATTTATGCATACAAGAGCTGGGGTATAGGTGCACAGGGTGAGAGGATTCACCAGAGACACAGTAGGGAACAGAATAGGCAGATTGACTGAAATGCACTGCTGAGGGGAGCAGCAGGCATGGCAGGAGAGTCTGCTGCTCCATGTGGGTCCCCTCCCTGGCCAGGGATCAAAATTGTGCTGCAGTGGCTACAGAAGCCCCACAGTGTGTCAGTCAATCCCTTGTGCCACCAAGGAGGTTCCCGAGTGGAACTGAAGGAAGGAGTCTCAGAAGTTAGACATTTGAAATTTCTCTAGGATTTAGAAAATCCATTCTTTGGTATTTAGGTGAGGTATTTTTGGAATCATGACATGGAATATAGCTGGTGTCCATTAAAATCTCCTAGGAATCTGCTAACTAACTGATTTGCTTATTTCATTTTACCTCAAACAAATGAGTTCTCACTATAGGATCAAATGGATTCTATTCCATAATAATAGAATAGAAACAGTGGACTGTTTAGTGAGATAAGAGTCTGAAGTGACTTGCTTGTTTTGTTTGTTTCTTGGAGTGGTCCTTTATGTATTATTTCTCAACAGTGGCACTCTAGACATTTTTACAAAACATTTCCTCACTGTGTAGAATTGCCCTATCTGTTGTGTACCGGAACTTCAGTCTACAAATTCTGTTGTCACCTGCAAAAACCAAAAGCACTTCTATGTGATTCCTGTGCTCTTGGGTTGGGGACAGTATTAGATTGGCTAGAAAACTGATCTATTTATCATGCATTTATAACACCCAAAACACTGAGTTAAAAAATGCGCAAAAAATTTGCACAAAATGTGGAATATGTCCAGTATTCCCAGAAAATTGAAGAAAGATGCCAAATAACAATCAAATTATTACTAAATTTAAAAAATATCTCAGAACATACTCATTGTTGGTCTAAGCTTATTTGTCAATTCTTGCCACAAGCATCACTTAGGTTGCCAAGTATGTTTTTCAAAAAGGCAACACAGTTTATCCTTTTCTATTTCTGATGTGATGAACAGGAATAATGTGATGTAGAATTGAAGAATGTTAAGTAAGTATAGTGAGTGTACACTCATGATTTTGTATCTTGACTCACAAATTATACTTTTTATTGCTAATAGATAAGCACGTTTGGACTAAGAAAAGGAGCAAACAGCTCTAGTTTTATAGTAATTGATGCACCATCCTTGCCTTGATTTCCTGAGGGCCTGGGCCATCGTAGGATGACTGCACAGTGTGACTTCTGCATATAAATCACAGTCTGCCACCTGTTATTTAATAGCTAACCGTGCTGATTCAGTAACAGTAAGATTCTGCAAAATTGTTCCCTCCAGCCTTGGGTGTTCCCCATAGAGGTAATTGTCTAGAAAATAAATTTCCTAAACAAAGAACAAGAAATTACAGACCTAAGAACATCGTTTAATGTCTTAAAAGTTAACTTTCAACTGTGCTGATATGTCTTCATTCTTTAGAATTATTCTTGTACATTTTCATCACAAATAAAAGGATTTACATAATTAGTTTTCAGTTAAAGTACTCTGAAATACCCAGCAGGCATCCATCATGATTGCAGAGTCTATTGGTTACTCAAACCTTCATTTTTTTTTCTTCTCGAGCATGTTTGTCAGCAGCCAAGTCATATATTACATACAAGAAAAACTCCATTGCAAAACCAATTTGCTAAGGGGCTGTAAAACCCAGCTTTAAAAAGTTACTGAAGCATCAAAGTAAAGACCAAAGAACCAGATATTTTGATCAGTTTCTCAAGGTCACACACATTACTAATTCATCAAATATCTCTTTCTGCTGAAGTTATTTGAAAAGCAAATAACCTGTTCTGTGCAGATGTTGTACTTTTAATAACTCTAATGCTTCAAGAAAAAAGGCAGTGATGGAACAAACAGAATTTTCTACTGCCATAAGAAATGTCTTCTGTGACTAGAAAAACATATCATTGATAAACACTTTGGGTGTTCTTAATAAAATCTAAGAAATTTTGGCTTATAGTAGTTTTGGTTGATTCTCTCTTATGTCAGTTATATCTGCTCGTTGAGAGGAGAAACAAATTACAAATTCTAATTATAAAGAAGATTGATCTTTCTTGACTGTGATGATTATCTTTGCCTCAGAAATAGAAGTTGTTCAATTTATGCCTTTATATAGGTTAGTCATGACTGATCTGGCACCTAAAGCAGAAAGTGAAATTGGTCTGGGGCAAGAGATGTCTGGATAGCTAACTATCTTACCACTTCTTCACTAACTAGTTTTCACATTTCAGCTATGGGACTTCTCTCTGAGAAGTCCTGTGAAAAGAGGTCTGAGAAATTATGTCTCCAAATCTCTAGTTTTTAAGTTTACATTTCTATCACTACATGTGTTTAGATATATTTCATAATGGTTCGACATCATAGATACAATAAGAAAACTGTGATAGATGTTATGGCCAAGAAATGGCTTCCATAAAGACGTTAGCATACCTTTCTGGGTAGAGTTCATCATTCTGCATAAGGAAATTGAGGGATCCCTAACCAAATATGATGGTCAACTTTATATCTAAGCTTGAGTAGGCCTGGATACATTATTTTGGATTATGTCTGTGAGGGTGTAACTCTCACAGATGAGACTGGCATTTGAATCAGTCTATTTTCTTCCCTCATGTGGATGGGTATCATTCAACCTGTTGAGGGCCTGGATATAACAAAAAGGGAAAAGGAGAATTAACCCAGGCTTTCTGCCTGCTTAAGCTGGGGCATGTCTTCTGCCCTTGATAGAGGATTACACCACTTTCTTCTACGCTCCTCAAGCCTTCAAATTAAGGTTGTAATTATGTCACTAGTTTTCTTGTGTCTTCACCATGCAGATAGAAAATCATAGAACTTTTCAATCTCCATAATCACATAAGCCATTTGCTCTGGAGAATTCTAACCTATAGCATTCCAGATAGACACATTGTGACCCTGGACAACACTGGGTTGCAAGTGTATAGATCCTAAACAGTCTGATCTATACATGCTGACACAGGCTTGCTCTATTGCTGAGTACACCACATTTTCTAGGTGTGTAATCAATGTATGGAAAGTTTATATGAGGATAAATGATAAGTACAAAAGCTTGGGAGAGGAACAAAGAAGGAAAAGAGAGAAAAAGGGAGAACTAATAAAAGTAGCAGTGTTGGAGTTTATGGTCCCTCTTGGCATCTGGAAATTCTGGAAAATCATAAGCTTAGGTTGAGCAGGGATGAGAAGAGACAAGCCTACTTTTTACACTAGGCTTGTTGAAGTCAATAATTTAAAAAAATGGCTATGTCTTTAAAAATTCTTGGCAGAAAAGGTCACTTATAAGTCATAACACGAATGTTGTTTTAGTACAAGGTTCAAGCTTTAAGGAAGGCAAGAGAAATTAACCATTTTACAGAAATTACTTCCTTGGGTTTTCTAGATGACAAATGAAGGAAAGTATTAAGTTATCCCTCATATTGGACTGCATTAGAGAGTTTACAGTGTGTAAGCTAATGCTTATGTCTAAATGACTGATGCTTAACAGGTCTCAATGATTTGGTTTTAGGCCTAACACAGTTAAGCCTACTTCAAATTAGTTTTAGTGAAATGAGACTACTTGTGTAGTTCCATTTAATAGGGATCTTTGAAGACACCAGTGCATTACTGGATGAGCACAAGAAACAACTAAGCTGTACTTGGCAGCCAGTGGATACTTATATTTATGTCTTCTCTAACTCAAACTCCAAAAAGTTCTGAGACAATTTATTCTTTCCTGGCCAGACTCTGTTTCAGGTAAAATATCAGCAGATGCCAAATAATTTCTTGGCCAAACTAATATTTAGATGATAGCTAAAAAACATCTATCAGTAGTAGAAATTAAAATAATTCATGTATAGAAATGTAAAATTTGGGCCCTTCCTGGTGGCGCAGTGGGTTAAGCAACGCACTATGAAGCAAACCACAGCCACTGCAGCACGAGTTCGATCCCTGCTGCCGGCCAGGGGGGGACCCACATGGCGTGGCAGACCTCTCCTGCTGTGCCCGCTGCTCCCCTCAGCAGTGTACTTCTGTTGATCTGCCTGTTCTGCTCCCCGCTTTCTGTGGTGTATCCTCTCACCGCCCCCAGCTCTGGCCTGTACCCCAGTGCTTGTATGCATAAATAAATAAATCTTTAAAAAAAAAAAAAGAAATGTAAAATTTGGTTGAAAACATTGCCTTTCCTTTCTTCACTCCTTGCACCATGATAAGACCCTTAGGCAAATTAATTGTAAATACCAGTGGGGGGTAGATTGTACCTGTATATTATAGACCAACCAAATGTCAACAAACACTGCCCAATGGATAAATAAAATGATTGCTTTACAAAACACCTATTTTCCAATTATATTCTGTGCAAAAGAAATCTTGCCTTGCTGTTTTTTTTTATTGTCTCAATAATAGTGCTTGTTATTGTCCTTGTATTTGAGGCTCTCAAACATATGGATTATGGATGCAACTAGTTTTGTACCTCACCTGTCACCTTACCACATGAAAATAAGCACATACATTTTAATGGTGGTGCTAATCATAAAGCCACCTAGACCTTGCACTAGGAATCTTTGACCTCATAGTTGAAAGTAACATTCAGGAAAAGAGTTTCCAGATTACTTCACTCCTGAAGCCTTAACATAAAACAAAGGGTAAATATTCACAAGTAACAAATAATTCAATAAAAGGTAAATGTTCATAATCATTTCTCCTTCAAATCTCTCTAGATTTATTGCCTCTAATGAACCTGACAGAACCAAGAATTTGTGTGTATTGCACACTTAATCTACATTCAGAGTTATCTTTCCTTGTGTCTGGCTAAGGCAGATATCTATTTTCAACAGGCTCTCACTAGCATTCCCCATCATTTCTTATAGCAAATTCCATTTCCTGTTAGTGACATATTTGAATGCACCATCTAGATAAGGGCTTGCCAGAATGTAATCCACATTATCCTAATGACATTCCTGAAATTGCAGAAGAGGAACTTGATAAGTGTTACATCACAGGGAGGAGAGGCAGCCAGTGCTCCCGGTGACACTGACAGGCCTTTCCTTTTCAGTTTTTCCTCTGACATAGGAGATTTTCCAATTTTATTAATTAAGATGTTCCTTGATGAAGCAAACTCTTTTGAACTATTAAGTAATTATTGTTTCCTAAGATATGTGAAAAACTTCTAGAATACATAAATATATAAATTTAAACAGTCATTGTAGTCTTGATTAAATCAGTGATTCTTACAGTCGGTCTCTCTAGGTCAATACCACTGGCATCATCTGGACTTTGTTAAAAAGTCACATCTTTGGACCCTCTTAGAACTACATAATAAGAAATTCTGAGGGTCAGCCAAATAATCTATTTGAAAATGTCTGCAGGTGAATCTTATGCCCAGCAATGTTTGAGAAATACTAACTACATTGTGTCTTTATTAAGCCAACTGAACTATTCCCTTACTATATGAGATACCTAGTAATGTATCACACAGTTTTATCATGTAATGATGTCTAGTTATAGAATAAAATGAGATTTCAATCTTCAGGTGTTGGCTTTCCTTTGAAATAATTACTTCCAAATTTGAAAAAGAGATTATCTTCTTTTTGTACAGCAAGGGGCTGTGATAGAATAATGATTATTATATTTCTGCTAGATATTCTGTCTTTATGTTGGACATACATGCTCTGTTTGCCACTTGTTAATTTTCTCTTTGACCAATACAAGTCACTGAGCAACAGAATATGATAAGAATCCTAGACAGGTCCATATTTTTAGCTGAATCACCACAGGGAACTGTGTCAGTAAGTTTCTGAGCAACTGGCGTATTTTGAGCTAAAGCAAGCCAAGGTTTCACCTGCTACCACATGCCAAACCCAGATCCCAAATGCTTTCATGATTCAGTGAAATATAAAACCTCTGCCAAGTTGTAGGGCATTGAACAACTACTTCAGGTGACAGGCAAATCAGGTATTCTACTAGGACAGCTCAAAGTATCAGGATCTGCCCATCACACTTCCCACCTGCCACTTCAGCCACATGTTCCTTCAAGCCCTCTCTTCAGACTGTCTGCATTTCACTCTCTACAAGAATCTATTTTCTTTATATGGTTATATTTGTTTTCATTGTGCACATGTAAAGAATAACTGGACAAGTTTATCAGAACTAGAATTAATTTGTAAATGAGTTTTACTATGATTATTTGGTAGTATTGGAAGTAAGGTAGAGAAATAAAAAATGTTTCTTTAACATCTTTTTTAGACATCATATTCCAATCTTGTTAATAATTTTGGTGTTTTTTTTTAAATTATTTTTATGGGTGAACTGAACTGGATCTTGAATTTTTCTAATATTGTGCTAATGCTTTCTGTTACAGGACAAACCCAGGGGAAAGGGGATGACCTGGTTTGTGGGTCCTCACTCAGATGCCTAAGAAAGCAGAACAAGATCCAAAAGCAGATACAAAGAATTTATTTACATATGGGAGGAAAGTGTTGAACGATACATAACTATGACACAGGGAGGAGTGTTGGAATGGTCTTGGAATGGGTACAAATTTTCCCTGTCCCTAGTTCCATGCTACCAACATCTCGGACTCCTGGAATTACAAATCAAAGTATGCCATGACCTGGACTTCTGAATGGGGCTATGGAAAGGAAAAGGAATGGGACTGATTTGTATATTGTTTTGAAATGGGAGACACATAGGTAGGCTGGCCACTCCTGGTCCTTTGTCTTGGTGACTGTAGTTGTAAGGTGGCTCTTCAGAGATAATAGCAACCATTATTTTGGCCCTCAGGTGAATTCAACTTGTATAGTATATTTGACACCCCCCCCCCCTTCTGTTCTAGCTCTCTGGGATCTGATCAACCCCGTGTTTGTGGTTCCTGCTGGGATATGCCTTGAACTGATTCTCTTGGCAACTTTGCAGCTCTGGTCCCTGCCCGATTGAGCTGGGTATTTGTCTACAAGGACATGGCTGATGACAGAGTTTTATTTGTAGTCTGTTATTTGAAATCCTTTCTCTGTCTCTGTCTTTATCTCTCTCTTTCTATCTGTCTCTCCCTCCCTCCTCACTCTCACCTCTCACCTTCACTCTTTCACTCACTCATTCCCTCCTTTGAATATCTATCCAAAATGAGAATCTTTGAGCACACTGTTTGCTTCTTTGCTTTCATATGCCTGGGTGTTGAATCCTAAAAAAAGGCAACATAGGTTTTCCCCTTAACAGTTTTGGGACTCTGGACACCCTTAAGTTTCACCTTGTATCAGAAGGAGAAGAAAACTTAACAACTGGCACGTGGCAAGGAACTATTTTACCTGCAGGTGGCATCAACTGAGCAGAGACCAGGGTGAATCAGAAGCTGAAGTCTGCCCAAAAAAGAGTGGCTCCCATTCTGTCTTTTCAAAGTCCTATGGTGACACCACTCTATCTGTAGCTTCCAATAGCCCCCATTCAGGATGTCAGAAGTAGACCCTGGAAAACTCCACATTTTTCCATCAAGTTGTCTGTGAACATTACCCTCTGGCTCAGTAGTTATATATCGTACATACCCAAAATAATATTTCCAGTTTTTCTACCTATCATTTTGGCTTGAAAACTAAAACTGTCTTATTTTGAAACCAAAAAACTTGGAAATTTCAGAGATCACCAAGATGTCTGTGCCTGAATGTGACTACTGCTGTTTTCCTAAATATATGATGACATCCATTTTAAATAAGGAGACCATGGGCCTCCCTGGTGGCGCAGTGGGTTAAGCAGCACACTACCAAGCAAACCACAGCCACTGCAGCACGAGTTTGATCCCTGCCACCAGCCAGGGAGGGGACCCACATGGCGCAGCAGACCTCTCCTGCTGTGCCCGCTGCTCCCCTCAGCAGTGTACTTCTGTTGATCTGCCTGTTCTGCTCCCCGCTTTCTGTGGTGTATCCTCTCACCGCCCCCAGCTCTGGCCTGTACCCCAGTGCTTGTATGCATAAATAAATAAATCTTTAAAAAATAAAAATAAATAAATAAATAAGGAGACCACTGCTCACCCTTATCCCTTAGAAAGATGCCTCAATCCCTGACATCTATAAATGTTCTCAACTGAATTCCTTCAATATTCTTTGATTGACTTGTGGTTTATTTCCATATTTAACCTATTTTTCTTTTGTTTCTAAAGAAACTGCTCACACATTATAGTCTTAGCTTTGAATCTACCTAACAAAGACCTCTCAAAATTCGATCCAACTGTTTAATTGGATTGGTCTATTCTCAGAAATGAGAGACTGGTTCTATAAAATAATTGGACAAATCACCTTCTGATCTGTGGAAATTCCTAGGACATTCCAAAAAGGGGAATTTAAGGGAGCAAGAATATACCACCCCAAAACATGTCTTTTGGCAAAAGCTTGATTGCAGGTAGGGCACTGAAGGCTGGATGGAAATTTATTTGGATGTTCCTATCTAAATTCCTCATTATAAGGATCTTATACCAAAAGACCTAATTCCCAGATCTCTTTTCAGTGGATAGGCCAGAAGTACCTTTGTGTTTCCCTCCAGTAAACACCCTAACTTCCTTCCCCTTTCTTCCTCAATTACCCTTGTCTTAGAGAAGTTATTTAAAATAGCTTCTTAGGGCCTCCTTGGTGGCACAAAGGGTTAAGTCCCAATGCTATGTAGCCACTGCAGTATGAGTTCCATCCCCAGCCAGGGAAGGGACCCACACGGCACAGCAGACCTCTCCTGTCTCTCTCACTGCTGCCCTTCACAGTGTATTTGTGTATCGGCAGATCTGCCTGCTCTGTTCCCCACTCTGTTTCTGGTGAATCTTCTCACCCCACCTCCCTGCCCCTCTGGCCTATACCCCAGCTTTTGTATGCATAAATAATATAAATCTTTAAGAAAAATGATTTCTCAGGAACAGTGGCAGGTTACTCGGTATGCTGGGTCTCTCCCACATATATAGTAGGTATACATGCTATTATTAAACTTCTCTATGGGTTTTAATGTTGATAAAAGAATTTATTTTCTTGTTAAGATCCTTCTGTCATAATACGTCTCATATCAATATGGTGATTATTATCATCTTCAGTGTTAGTGCCTTAGAAATTTCACTGCAATTTTAAATAAAATATTCAAGCCTTGTTCTGTCAGCTTCTGTGTAACTTCTTTGTGCTTGCTTGATCATTTATTCTTTTGTCCTGAATGTGGGATCACCGCCTTATTTTCCTCTCTACTTGTATTATCTGATCTATTTGTCCATTTATTTTCTAAAAAATAATCACTCCGCCTCATCTCATCTTCTTTGAATGCACTTTCCTCCAACTTTCCTAGTTCTGACTTCTAGCCTTTCTTTAATCTTAGATATAGAATCTAAGTGTGTAGCTGAACATTATAGTTAACAGACTCCAGCAATGCATGATGAATATTCTATCATATATTTTCTGATTTTCCAATAATTTAGGGGAATTTTTTGACATATTAACATTTCTGTACCTGTGGGCAAATCATAGTTCTCCAGTGTACTTCATGCAGAAGCTCTTTTGACTTGGGTCAAATCATTTCTATTTGGCATTGTCTCTTGTTTCCTCTTCACAGACAATCTTGACTGATTCCCAGGGAGGTTAATGCAAGAAACTTGGTCATGGTTTGGACAGTGATGTTTCCCTCCCCATGTGAACTCACTATTTTTTCATTGCAGTTGCTGCCATAGTTCCCTTCTGACTTCTCAATAGTCGATTACTACCTCAATAGTAACCGACCTCAACATTTCAGTAGTCATAGTGTATATAGCACACTATGTTCTTGGTGATGGTTAAGGCTTCAGGCTGACCTCCAAAGACTAGAAGCTATAGATACTAATAAAAATAGTATTCAAATCCTCTTAGTGCTAATATTATAAGCAGTTCTGTACTAATTAATTTTAGTCACACCTACCTTGTTCTCACACAGAAAACAAAATATAGTTCTGCTTATCGTTGTTTTTTTTTTTTTTTTTTTTTTTTTGCCTTGGGAAATGAAGAAATGCAAGTGTCAGTTTGTAAATAACAAGTAATGTGATTAAAAATTAAGATTAAATACCTCATACTAATCAAGAGTGTCTGATCACAGGAATATTTTTATTTCCAGTATCACAAAACTTTATCTCCCTAACAAAACTTTTATCAGTAATAACTGATCTCTGATTCTTAAAGTGATCTTGGATAAAAGGAAAGGAATGTGAGAGTAGCTCTTTCTTCTGTGTTTAACTAGTCTTGAGGTTGGGGCATACCAGTGTTTCTCTGCTTTTGTTGGAAAGTAGAGGAGAAAGACTTTTAGCAAGATGAAGCATTTGTCATAAAATTAGACTCTCAGGCATGTATGTTGCAAATTGAGTGACTTTTTGACCAAATATGGATAGAATTATGATCTATGATATAATAAATATAAAAAATTGTTAAAAGGGGCACAATGGGTTAAGCAACGCACTATGAAGCAAACCACAGCCACTGTAGCACAAGTTCGATCCCTGCCCTCAGCCAGGGAGGTGACCCACATGGTGCAGCAGACCTCTCCTGCTTCTCCCACTGCTCCCTTCAACATGTACTTCAGTCAGTCTGCCTGTTCTGTTCCCCACTCTGTCTCTGGTGAATCCTCTCACCCCCCATACCTCTGGCCTGCACCCCAGTTCTTGTATGCATAAATAAGTCTTTTTTAAAAAATTAAAAATTTGGTAAGATATTCTTAATTACTTTATTTGAGCTAAGATTTTGAAATCTAGTATGCAATTTAAACTTCAAAAACAACAACTAAGGTTGTTAGAGCACCATGGGGTGACTGAATCCTATATTCCCAGGACCCTCAGATGGCTGCTGTGGCCGCCTATGTTATATGCAAATAAACTCTGCTCCATCATATGTGATCCAGGCCAGAATAGAACAGACAAAGCCTGCATTGCATTGTAGTCTAAACCCTGAGCAAAAGGCTTGCTGGGAAGATGGTGGAACTGAGTGAGCATCATGGGGGTTTAAAAGGAGAAGGACATGGGAACTGACCTTTTTTTCATTGAAGTTGCTGCCAAAAGCAGAGGACTCAGTGGTCAGTGGCCTTCACTTCTCATAGCAGTAGCAGGTCTTGCAACCTGCCAGCTCCTGTAATTGAAACTCCTATTCACAACTTTGTGGTAACTGGACCTTCTTCCTCTACTTCTACCCTGGTAACTGTCTCCCTTCTTCTACCCTGTTGATTAAAATTGTTTTACTACAAAAAAAAAAATTCTTTTAGTACACCAAATGGTCTTTTGTTTGCATATGTAGTGGTCAGACCCAGAACTGGTGAAGGTTTCTGACTTGCTCACAGGTTTTTTTTTTTTTTTAAACATTTAGTTTTATTTATGCATACAAGAGTTGGGGTACAGGCCAAAGTTGCAGGTGGGGAGAAGATTCACCAGAGATAGAGTGGGGAGCAGAACAGGCAGCTTAACTGAAATACACTGCTGAGGGGAGCAGCAATCATGGCAGGAGAGGTCTGCTGCACCATGTGGGCCCCACTGTGGGATCAAACTCGTTGTGCTGTGCTGCAGATGCATTGCAATGTAGCACTCAACCCTCTGCACTATCAGGGAGGACCTGACTTGCTCACAGTTTTTAGATTCTTTGCCCCCTAACAAGTTCAGACTAATCCTAATCCAAGTGCTCAACAGCAAATACTTCTTGGATAATGGAGGTCTAGATACTATATTTTCCTCCTTTGAACAAGGTACTGAATAAACCAGCCTGATTATTGTCCAAGAAAACACCCGGTGCTGACTACTATTATGAACAAATAGGCAATCTAATCACAGTGATTTGGAAAAATAGCTAATGCTACATCCTTACATAAACACATATCTTTTTAGCTCTATTATACTTTATATTATGAATTTTCTATTTGTTTAACTGTACGGTCATTTTAGAGAGAATAGGGAGAAATAGTGACTCCATACCTAACATTAAAAATTAATGTTAATTGAAGTTGTATATATACACACACTATATTTTCAGGGGTACAGGTTTACAACTTTTTGAATGCATGTTGTCACACTACACATACCAATAAAGCCCTAATAATTTTCTACCACAGTTCAATCGGGCCCTTACAGCTAATTTTTTTGATGGTTCTATGTGAAAATATTCTGTATTTTGAAAACTGAAATGATTTTGCACATATATACTATAATATTCAGTGATAATAACAGAGATAAAACCCACCAGTAGATTAATGTAATCCAATTCAACCTTAATATATTCAATTAAATCACTGAGTCATAATAAAACTTTCAGTCATGTTATTTCAACACCCAACCAGAGAATTCATCCAGTACTTTTTATCTAATGGCCTTTTCAATTATGGTTTATAGCTACCTGATTCCCATATAATGAATGTTTCAGATCCATGCGCTTTTTAAAAAAAAAAAAAATTACTTATGCATATAAGAACTGGTGTGTAGGCCAGAGGTGTGGGGATGAGAGGATTCACCAGAGACAGAGTGGGGAGCAGAATAGGCAGATCTACTGAAATACACTGCTGTGGGGAGCAGCGGGAGAGGCAACAGAGGTCTGCTGCACCAGGTGGGTCACCTCTCTGGCCGGGGATTGAACTTGTGCTGCAGTGGCTGCAGATAGCTTCACAGTGTTGTGACATAAACCCTTGCATCACCAAGGAGTTCCAAGATCTAGTCACTTCAAAACTTTGGCTTGACATATTATTTCTCCCAGTTTAAAAAATATTTGAAAAAATAATTCTTCAACACTACCTGTGTTAATTGTCCACTTACCCCAGTCTTAGAATATCAGGATCTATTGTTCAATGCCTCAGATTCCTGTAAGTCAAGGAACATTCATTGCCACTCAACTTTGTTGCCTATTATGGTAATTGTGTTTACCTTACCTCTTATAGTAAAATGCATTCAGCAAATTGTTAGTATTTCCATTATTACTAGGGAACCCAGCTTCAAGGCAACATTGCTTATTATTATGTTACAAATGACAGGTACTATCAAAATTTTCAAAGATGCTAAAATATATCCTATTATTTTGGTAATGAGACTGACCCTGAGTCTGCTTGGAAAGAAAACCAGGTAGCAAATTCTTGCAAGTCTAATATAGTAAATTCATCACAATATTGTTACCTTCTCTGAGTCAACTGACCATTCCATTATTTTCTGGAATTTCTTTTTTTTTTTTTTTGAATCACTATTTACCATCTTCAGAAATTGTTTTCAGAAGCAAAGTAACTGAAGATTTCCTTGCCAGAACACTGACCCTAAGTCATAGGTGAATTACTCACATAAATAAATTACCCCATAACCTATTAATAGGCTAGGTCTATTTCCTAACCCACAAGATCCATTCTTGCATTATTCTGGTCCCTGGTGTTGCATATAGTCAAATGTCTATGATTCCCTCAGTGTGTTATTGATCTTTTTTGTCTACAAAAATTGTACTTGCCCAACCTTCCTGGTGGTGCAAGGGGTTGAGCGCCACACTGTGGAGCTTCTGCAGCCACTGCAATGCAAGTTCAATCCCTGGCCAGAGGACCCTCATAGCACAGCAGACCTTTCCTGCCTCGCCCACTGCTCCCTTCAGCAGTGTATTTCAGTTGATCTGCCTGTTCTGCTCCCCACTCTGTCTCTGGTGAATCTTCTCACCCCCCACACCTCTGGCCTGTACCCCAACTCTTATATGCATATATAAATTAAATCTTTCAAAAAAATTATACCTGCCAGTTTGTATTTTGTTGAGACCTGCTTTTCAACATGTCTGAAGATGAAACTGATATGGGTAGTGTGGGAATTTTAAGAATGAGTACATATTGTGAGTTACTGTCAAGGAGCTTCTGTCTTAGATAGTTTGTTTATAGTGGCCTGATGATTTCCATGGATTTTTTTTTTTTAAATCAGGCCTTTTAGAGTAGTTCACCAAAGCAAAATTTCAAAAACACTGATCTGAAATCATTTAACATATTACTCCCGTACAGTTCACACTCCATACCTGCTAGATATTCTCTCACCATAATTTCCACACATTGTATTCCAATTAATCTCAGGGAAAGTCTTAGTAATTATTTTCTACTATTGATGGAATTTCTGCCATCTATTAGTCCTCAGATTATTTTAATAATTGCTCCTCTTATCAACTGTGTATGTCTGTATTCCCCAGAATGCAAGCTCATATTCAAAAGCTTATATATTACCCCTTTATTAGGAAGTTCAAATCTAGGAAGTCAGAGAAAAGGAAATTAGCTAGGGCTATAGGAAAATACAATATGAGCTGTGCTATCAAGCTGGACACCACCAAGGGAAATTTGATTCCTCAATACATTGTGATAGTTTTTCAAGAAATGATATAATGTATTTCAGAATTGTCTGCTCACGGTGAGAAAGAAGGTAGAATTTATCTACTGCATTCCATTGCCCATTGGTCAAACTTTTCCCCCCAGGGGGTTATTAACTTCCTGCTACTTTCATAGTACAAATATGTTGTCTCTGAGCAGGATCATCAACAATTGGAAACTCAACGATGATAGTGAGATGTTAGCATCATAAGTTTATGCAAGGCACAGCCTGGGACAACTGCATGAAGCTGGCACACAGGGGAGGTAGATCGCAAGATCAGACAGTGAAATAGTGAATAAGGTATGTCTAGCTTATTATCAAAATCTACTTTTATCCTTTAAGAAACTACGGTTAAGGGCCCGCCCTGGTGGCGCAGTGGGTTGAGCAACGCATTATGAAGCAAACCACAGTCTCTGCAACACAAGTTCGATCCCTGCCTCCGGCCAGGGAGGGGACCCACATGGCACAGCAGACCTCTTCTGCCTCGCCCGCTGCTCCCCTCAGCAGTGTGTTTCAGTCCATCTGCCTGTTCTGCCCACTGTTCTGTCTGGTGGATTCTCTCACCACCCCCACACCTCTGGCCTGTACCCCAGTGCTTGTATGCAAAAATAAATAAATCTTTAAAAAAAAAAAAGAAAAAAGAAACTACGGTTAAGAAGTAAAGGAGTTGCCCAAGTCCTCACATCTATAATAATTAGAGAAAGCTGACCTATTGTTGTGTGGACTTAACAGGAACTAACTTTTGAGCTCTATCTTCTGACATTAAGTCTTTAGTACTTGTGTTTTTTCAATAGTTAGTGGAAGACAACCAGATTAGATTACTGTAAAGCAAAACTCCTTGAATTTGTACTTTTAAAGAAACTGAGTTTAAAAATTACCCTTTATAGAGGAAGCAGAAAAGTATTATGAATTGAATTGTAATTATGTGGTCTATTATGCTTTTTCCTTGCTCAAGACTGTAACAAAAGCATTGAAAAGGTGTGATTCTAAAATGCAGTTAATTTTATCTTAACCTGAGAATGCTAAGAGGGATATTATGAATTCATTTTGATGATGAATTAGAGATAAATATAAACCATTGGTGATAAGTATTATTTTTTTAAGTACTTAAAGAAACTAATCTTGTTAACTAAAGGAAAAGAAACCTAACAACTTTGAACTCTCTATTAAGCAGATTTCTCACTTAAAAAAAAAAAAACCCTTATATTTCTAAATTTCAGTTGCTTCAGGAGTGAAAAAGGACTAATTTGTCTTAAATGACAATTTTATCTTCAGTAAACACTAGATGTATTAGAGTCTTTAACACTAGAATGGATGTGAACTTGTGATCCTAACTTTGGAAGTAAGCCCAAGGGTAATATGGGCCTGCTTTGAGTGAGTCTAGGAGATGGCGGTGGCCCTAGAGCCTTGAAGTGATTACCCATGTTAATTTCAGCATAGTGAATCCCCTAATCTAAAGACTAGTCTAATGAATTGATACTTCCCTTTTTAGCTAAAAATAAAAAAATAATAATAAAAATAAAAATCATATTCATCAGCAACCAAAGAATAAAAAAATAAAGAATAAAAAACATTTGAGAGAAAAAATAGTTGTTATATTTCCTAAGGTTTATAGAAAACTTAACCAAGCACTCTCAAGCATTTAATATATATTTTAATTAAACTTTCATTTTGCAATAACTTAGACATATACAGTTTTAAGAAATAATGCAGTAAGATCCCATGCACATTTTGCTCAGTTTCCCCCAATGGTAACAGCTCAGAAACCATAATATACACACAAAACCAGGATGATGTCATTGATAGCGTCAAGAAACAGAACATAGCCAGCACAAGATCTCTCATGTTGCTCTTTTATCACCACTCAAACTTCCTTCCCTGACCATCTCTGACCACTAATACATTCTAAATTCTTGTGATTTTGTTATTTCAAGAATATTATGTAGGGCCTTCCTTGTGGGCCTTCTATAGCCACTGGAGCGTGAGTTTGATCCCTGGCCAGGGAGGGAACCCACAAAGCGTGACAGACCTCTCCTGCCTTGCCCGCTGACACTGCAGTGTACTTCAGTCAATCTGCCTGTTCTGTTCCCTACTCTGTCTCTGGTGAATCCTCCCAACACACACCTCTGGCCTGTACCCCAGCTCTTGTATTTATAAATAAATACAATCTTTAAAAGAATGTATTATGTAAATGAAATCATACAATATGTGACCTTTTATAAAAGGCATTTTTCACTCAGCTAATTCTGTGAGAGTCATCCAAATTATTGCATCTATCAATAGTTATCCTTTTAATTGGGGCTACTAGTTGATGGTATAACTCTACTACAGTTTGTTTACTTGTTCACCTATTGGACATCTGGGTTCTTTCTAAAATAAAGCTGCTATGAATATTTTTATTCAGATTTTTGTGTGAACACATCTTTATTTTTCTGGAATAAACAACAAAGTCTCTACAGTCTACTGGGTCATATATTAAATGCACATTTAGATTTAAAAAAAAAAAACAAAAAACTTCCAAACTATTTTTCAGAGTGGCTGTATCTTTGCACATTCCCAACATCAATTGTGAGTGACCCAGTTTCTTTACACCCTTGCTACCATTTGGAACTGCCTGCATTTTATATTTTAATTATTACTTGTAGTTGTATAGTGATATCTCATTTTGGTTTTAATAGACATGTTTGCAAATATTTTCTTCTATTTATATTTCATCTTCTTGATAGGAATACTGCTTTCTGAGCAAAAAAAAATATTTTTTTTTCCTTATGTGGGTCACACTTTCAGTGTTGAGTCTAATAATTTTTCCCTATCTGTGGATACCAAAATTTACTCTTTTTAAAAAGTTTTATCATTTTCCATATTATAGTTACACCTTTGATCCATTTTTTTGTGTAGTTAGTTTTTGTGTAGTGTGAGACATGTCAAGATTCATTTTTTGCCTATAGATCCAGTTTCTCTTCACCATGTGTTGAAAGTCTATTTTTCCTCTATTGAAGTTTTTTTACACTTTTGTTATGTTTACATTGGGCACATTTGTGTTTGTCCCTTTCTGTATTTTCTATGTCCTGTTTAAGTGCTCTTTATATTTCTCTCGACAAAAATACCACAGAGTCTTAGCTGTGATAGAGCTATATGTGTGTCTTGAAGTCAGGGTGATTGCCTGCTCTTATTTTATTCTGCTTTTCTAATTTATTTAGCCTTTCCATTTCTTTAAATTTCAATATACATTTTACAATAATCTTGTCTGTAGCTACAGAAATATAAGCTGATAATTTTTCTAAAGATTTATTTATGCATATAAGAACTGGGGTACTGGCCATAAGTGTGGGGTAGGTGAATGAGAGGATTCACCAGAGAGAGAGGGGGAACAGAACAGATAGATTGACTGAAATATAATGTTGAGGGGAGCAGTAGGCAAGGCAGGAGAGACAGAGAGGTCTGCTGTACCATGTGGGTCACCTCCCTAGCCAAGATCGAACTCATGCTGCAGTGGTTGCAGATGCTTCATAGTGCAGTGCTTAACCCCTCATGCCATCAGGGAGGCCCCATAAACTGGTAATTTGATAGGAATTTTTTTGAACCTGTGTGGAAGTTTGGGGAAAATTTACTTTTTTTTAGTTTTAGTCTCCCCATCTACGAATACTACACATTTATTTAGATAATCTAATTTCTCTCATCAGCATTGTATAATTTTCAGCATATAAGTCCTACACAAATTTGGCAAATTTATGCATGCTTCTTTTGGCATGGACATGGGGGCAGTTGCAAATGGTATTTTACTTTTTGTTAGTGGATAGGAACACAATTGATTTTCTAATGTTTACATTAAATGGTTAGTACAATTCTCATAGCAATCTTATACTATCTATTCTTTTTTTTTTTTTTTTTAAGAGCTAAAACTTTTTTTTTTTTTATTAGTTATATTTGACATCATTTGTTGTCCCCAGGGGGTACCCACCACCATTTCACC